>JAHKKF010520627.1:0-57750 GCA_019740295.1 Labeo calbasu | reverse complement strand
ATATATATATATATATATATATATATATATATATATATTTTTTTTTTTTTAACAAATGATTACTATTCATCAAAGAATCCTGAAAAAATGTACCATGGTTTTCACAAAAATTCAAAAACTCTTTTCAATATTGTCAATAGTAAGAAAAGTTAATAAAGCAGCATATTCACAATATTACAATTTTACTGACTTTCAGAAATCAGAAAACCATTTGGATTAAACAAATCAGTTAAATAATTGCATAAACTACCTGCTCTGTATGTAAAGGTATGGTGAATGAACGCACAAAGAAGATAAAGATCAAAGCACACTGTCTTTAATAAATACACTCAGGTGTAAATAACAGAACAGGTAGGCAGGAGACACACGTAGGGGCTAAGCAGAACGGACAAATGCAAAATAAACAGACTCTAACTAAAGTTGGGTTGCTAATGAGGGAAAAGCGAGGATGGTTTAGACACAGGTGATGGACACATGAGGGATAAAAACACAACGAAACAGTCCTGGGGTGTAATAGTTTGCCCCTCTCCCGGAATGCGCGACCTCGCGTCGCAGAGACAAAAGGACGGACAGAGGGGACTTAGGAGCAGGGTAAAGGAGTGGATGTGGGATTGTGACAGGGGATGGCAAAGGGCCGGCAGGAGGTTCAGGCGGCGGACGGACAACCGGGAAGAGGACGCCTCTGTGATGGCTCATAGGTCGCACTGGGCTCTGGCTCTGTGTCTGCAGTGGGCTCAGGCTGATGTTTCGCAATGTTGTTTCGGGTGATGGCTAGCTGAGCTCTGGGATGAAGATCAACAGAACAGGCAGACAGGAGACACAGATAGGGACTAAACAGACCGGGAGAAATGCAAACTGAACAGACTCCAACTAAAGTAGGGTTGCTAACGAGGGACAGACAAGTGAAGATAATTAACAAGGCACAGGTGAACTAACTAATCAAAGAGATACAAAAACTGGAGCCGTTCCTCAATATGCGTTCTTATCTGTACTTGTGTTATTGTGGACTTGTGAAACGTCAACAGATTGGAAATGTCCAAGTATTGTACCAGAAGCTCAAAATTATCGTATTTAGAAGAAAATTATAGAGTCAAATGTACAGAATAGAGCTATTTATCTAGACCAACAACTTTTTGACATGACAAGCGAATTGCCACAATAGATACAACTAAGTGGTAAATAACTAATAGGGAAGGTTATTGTAATGCTTGTACATATTGCATGAACCACATTTTTGTGGCTATTAATATGTTTACATGAAAACGAAAAGAGGCCGTGGTGGTTGATATCATATTTCGTATCAGCGAAGATAACTGGCGTAGAAAAGGCGAGCTGTCTAACGTTATCAAAGATGCTGCTGTTCCATTTGCAGAATTACCGGACTTGCATCCTCCCGTCCTCAGGAGTTTACACTCCCTAGTCAAACTTGCGAAGTCCGAACTTTGTGTACTTGGTATTGAGAAACGGCTTGGGTCAATGAACACATGAGGGATGAAAACACAACAAGAGTCCTGGGGTGTGACACAGAGAAAACATGGTATTACCTGTACCAAATTTAACAAAGATGTCTCTTTGTTGTGTAACAATTTCATCAATTGTCATTTACATTACAGGTACAGACACATCAAACTGAAAGAGTCAACAAGCAGAGCCAGGCATAAACCCCCTCGTCTTTTAAGTGCTGCATTAAACAGGTAAGGCGCAAAATGAAAGACTGCACGCTGAAAATAGCTCTCCTGTTTTTAAGAAGAGAGAGTCAATGACAGACTGAGATCAAAAGCAAAGAGAGAGAGAACATTTTACTTTTAAATCCTCTACAAACAGAATCATCGCCATAGTCGCATTCTCATGGGAAACGCACACTAAGTGATGAAACTGAGTGTGAGGACAGACCACCATGCCAGCCAGACGCTCCCATACACTCACACACACACACACCCACACACTCCTACACACATCCATCATCTCATTTCAAAGAGCTACGTTTTCTCCATTTTGGAAAGGGACAAAAACAGAGATAGTGAGACAAATCTAAATATCTGAGATGCTTCTTTTTCCTTGCAAATATACAAGAATGAGAGTCTTTGAATCATGTAAGGGCAACATGAGATTTTAGATCCGTCAAATGTTACTGGCACATGTAACAACATGCAAGAAAAAAAAACCAATTAGTTTCAAGGGCATGTGTCTTTTCAATCGGTCTCTCAGGGCAATGCAGACAAATAACTCCATCCTTTGACTACCAATTATTTACAGGCATGCTTGTAGTGAAATGTCTTCTTGATGTTTTGGCATGTGGGCAGAGGACACAAATTCTACATGATCTAAGAGAACAGCCATCTTAATGTGTACATCCTCCCCAAAAAAAGACTCCTACTGATGAGTCACAGTTAATCTGTCATGGATGAATGGGAGTTTATGGTTACTCTTTGTTCTGCACATTTGCTTCAAGCAAAATATGTTTTTGACATCATCTTCCTTACCACATTCTGTTTCCTTTTATTGCAGACTTAAGTCACCGTCCTTCACGCTCACACTTTGCCTCTCATTTTTCTGTGTCAGACATCATCCTTTCTTTCTTGTAATTCTCTTATTGTGCACCTCATTGTTTTTTCACCCTTATATCTTTCAACCCCCTTTCTACCTCCAGTTCCTCTTCTCCCAGTTTCACCTAATCTCCTTTGTCTACACTTTCTCCATTGTTTCTTTCTCACCTTATGCATCTTACTGCTCTCTTTTGACCCCTAATAATCTGATTTGTCCCACCTATTAATCCACAATTACCATTTACACATTTGTTCAAAGCGGCTTACAGTGCATTCACACAAAGTTCTGTATTTGTATTCTGAAACACTTAACCTTGGAGTTGAGTTTGAGGAACAAGGGAACACATTTTGTTAATTAGTTTGCAGACTAAATAAGGTATTAATTAACTAGAACTTTAAAGCCAGGGTTTATAAGGAAAGGCTTAGATTGAGAAGCTATAAATGGTTACAATGTTATCCTGGACCAGTGGATGAAGCAAAACACTGCTGATTCAAACAAGCAAATCAGACATTACTGAGAACTACAGTGTACATGAAACTAACCACTAATGAGGCCAGAGGAGGATATCTCTAACAAGTTTATCTAAGACTAGTCCTGACAGAGCAATGAAAACAACATTCAATCCCTGTAGATTGATGAAATTAGACCTGATTGGTGAAACATGGAACGTTTCCAGAACTTGGATAAAGTGTTTACATGGCCTTTAAAAGATTACAAGGCTGTCTTCATTACTCGGCACAGACAGCAAGTTGCATCAGAAGTCTATGTTCATGCGTGTATTAAAGAGAATGTTTATGGGAGCGACTATGTAAGGTTTTTAAAAAGAAGTCCCTTATGTTCACACTAGGCACATTTGCCTTGTACAGAGTCCAAGCACGATGGCCATTGCACTTACTGTTCCAGGCCGACAGGTTTTGATTTGAAGAAAACAGTAAGACAAGCGTTTTCACTTAAAGACTGTCTAACAGATTTATCACTTATATTGTGCAACCATTTTAATTTTAATTGTGTGTAAAAGTATCAGAATATTATTATGGAGACAGATGACATTGATAGAGGAATCTCAATCTTTACTATCACACTACAATTACTGCTCATCAATAAGCAACCATATCCGTTATATTCTCAAATTAATTGAAAAGTGTACTATCCAAATAATAATAGATGTTTGTTGTATGTAGATTGATATAGATTGTTTGTTGTCATAATGATGACAGCAGCACACATAAAAGCAGTAGCTGTTCGATGATTAGGCAATCACACTACATGCATACCATGCCCAAGCCTAATCGGCATGGAACGGGCTAGCGATGGGCGATATGGGCTTAAAAAGTTATCACGATAATTTCTTTCCTGTTTTTACCCAAAAAAGGGTGTTGTGAGCATTACTGAATACACACAGTACTTCTAATTCTGGAATGTGAATAAATTTTTTTTTACTTTTTGTACTGGAAGCTCCTAATACCAAGACGAATTCCTTGTGTGTAAACACACTTGGCAATAATGCTCTTTCTGATTCTGATACAGAAGCCAGAGGGCGCTCTTGCGCAGAAACTCCACATATGCTTTATAGCAGAAGTAATAGTACTGACGATGCTCCAAGAATCTCTAATCCAGTTATCGCTGTAGCTGTATAAAACGCAGATAGGGAAATATTAACTGAGGAAACCTGAAGACAATAAACATACGATAGCTACAATATATGGTTTGTCTGTGTTCTTCCAGCAATTTTGGGCATATTTATAAGGATAAAGTATATTTATAATAGGGGTGCTCCGATCAGGATTTTTGAGGCTGATCACCGATCGCCGATCACAGGAAGCTGTATCTGCCGATCCGATCACCAATACTGATATTTTTTTTTTGAGAGAGGGAGAGAGAGAGAGAGGGGAGTTTTTTTTTAATTTGAGGGGTGGAGGGGAGCATTTTTTTTTAATACATATATATTTATCTCATATATACACTACCGTTCAAAAGTTTGGGGTCAGTACATTTTTATTGTTTCTTTTTTTTTTTTAAGAAATTAATACTTGTATTCACCAAGGATGTATTAAGTTAATAATTAAAAGTTTATTAAAAGTAATAATAAATAATTTACATTGTTATAAAATATTTATATTTTGAATAAACACTGTACTTTTTAAACTTGTTATTCATAAAAGAATCCTGAAAAAAAATATCACAGGTTCCAAAAAATATTTAGCAGCACAACTGTTGATATTATCCAACATTGATCATTCTAATAATAAATCTGCATATTAGAATGATTTCTGAAGGATCATGTGACACTTAAGACTGGAGTAACCGCTGTTAAAAATTCAGCTTTTCATCACAGGAATAAATTCTATTTTAAAGTATGTTAAAATAAAAAACATTATTTTATATTGTAAAAACATTTTGCAATATTACTGTTTTTTTTTCTTTATTTTTAATCAAATAAATGCAGCCTTGATGAGCATAAGAGACTTCTTTAAAGACTATTACAAGTCTTACTGATCCCAAACTTTTGAACGGTAGTGTATATATATATATTAGATCATGCTGTGCATTTTTGTTTTTAGAATACTTTTTCAGCATATGTACTGCAAACAATGCGCTGTCACTTTAATTCTGCACGTGCAGCACAGACTCAGTGCGGAAACAGTCTCTACACTGCTGCAGATACACCGCTCCTGGAACACACTACTAGACCGCAACCGTGTGCAGCTTGAACGCTTAACCGTTGGCATGAGTGCGGAAAAAATACACACTGCAATCGGAGTTATGTGAAAGTGGTGTTATGTATTTAAGGTTTTCAAATTGCTTTATAAGTTATTGAATGAAGAAACAGGAATTGTCCCTCACCTTCAGCATTATAATTGTTTTCCCCGCGTCAAAAAGAGACTGAGACAATGCCGCTGCATGTCGTACCAAAAGTCTCACGGCAGGCGTGGCATCAGCTTTAGATCGGTTTATGAGATGAGATTTTTAGAGACCGCCGATCAAACATCCCCAAGGGATTATCGGCCGATAGTGATTGGTAGCTGATCAATCGGAGCACCCCTAATTTATAATGCAATGCTAATCGACATAGTCTTTATAATACTATAAAACAGTATGATTTCAGCCTCATTCTGTGATATGAAACCATGGCTGATCACAAAAGGTTATTTCAAACACTTGACTATGTTATTAAGTTAATTCGGAGAAAAAGCATGTCAATAAATGATATCTTTGTTAGACAACAGGCTCATACACATGCAAAACTGCATCGCACACGTGCTACTAGTACATTTAACATTATTCAGCATGTCACTCCGTACTGTTGCACACAGAAATATGTCAACAACTAGACTTTATGGTTATTATCGTGGGAAGACTAATTCTTATCGTGGGGAAAAATGTATAGCTACATCCCAAACGATAAGATATCGCCCATCCCTAAACAGAGCGTTCACATTAGTCAAACGAACCAGTCTGTGAGGACTCCCTAAGGCTGCATTTATTTGTTCAAAAACACAGTAAAAACAATATTGTGTACATAGACTTTGTATGTATTGCAAAATTTACTCATGCAGCTTTTATATTTACTTCAGTGTTCAGTGTTGCACAGTCCTTTGCAAATCATTCTGTGCCAAAACAAAAACATATTTTTGTCGAAGCTTTTTGTGAAAGATTTTTTTTAGGAATTCTTGATGAAAGTTTAAAGGAAATCCAAAGCTCTGGCATGAAACTCTAGATGGCGCAGTCCGATAGGTCAAACTCAATCTGACACAAAGATATCATTATCACATGGTGCAGCTGATTGGTCTTTTTGTATCAGCAGCCAATGAGCTTGCTGCTCAACATTCAAATACTTGGCTAGTGGTTGCTGTAGCAGTTGCAGCCCACTTCAGAAACCCCTCACCTTCCCCAGCTCCACCTGTATAGATCTGCAGTATTTCTTACATGCTCACAGCAACATGGCGTGGATGTACTGGCAGTAGCAAGTCTCGGTACTTGCTCTGCCACAGCAGCAGTGTAGCAGATCTATTTCGCCAAGATCAAACATTGTCATGTACATTACCATGCCAATTCCTCAGAGAGTTGTCATGACAGTTGCTTTTATTTTAAACAGTTTTTTTTTTTGTATCTTATGTAACATAAATGTTATTACTGTCACTTTTGATCAATTTCATGTATCCTTATTCCATAAAGTGTTAATTTAATTTGAATGGTAGTGTATATAGACAAATATGTATTAGTATGCACTACAGTAATCAGCATAACCATACTCAAGATAATAATCGAGTTGATTGATTAAATATTTCTGTCAATATTTATGATACTTGAGAGTAATTACTTCTTTATTCACATTCATATATGTAATTTTATTTTTTCATTCCTTACTTAATGCATAGCATGTAAAATAAATTATATATGTACATATAGTATTTAATTTTGTTGTGAAACTACTAGAAAAGTGCATCGATGGTTGCTGACGTCACTTGCATGCAAAGAGATGCAAACTGCATTTTGGCTGTTGCTTAATTTTATCCATCCTTGTGATTTTTGTTTTCTTTAAATATATGTCTGAACTGCTTCATTGCATTAGTGATTAAAGGATACAGTGTGTGCTTGATGAGATCGGACTGTATCATCGCATGGTGGTCTTTTTGGATATGCATCATGAGGGAAGAGACACGCTGGATTTCAGTATGGATGAATTGCACAATCAGAGGGCTCGTTTGTAAGGAAGGAAAAGTTCCATAGTTCGTTTTGGCGATGACTCTGTAGCAGTGACTCTCTTATTGACCAAACTGAGCCAAACAAATTCCTATTTCATTCGAGACTTCCGTATTTGCTTAATTATTTACTTAATTATTTCTTCTTCTTCTTTAATTGTAATTGTTGACTAAAATCTTTATTGTTCAAGGGCTGAATTGTAATCAACTGAAAATATGCTTTTTGAATATGTGAAAAGGTTTGCAAGCATATTGCAATGCAGCTGAAGTGAAAAGAGAAAGAAAAGAGGCAGTGAATACAAATACTATACATTAAACCTAACCTAACCTAACCCCATACTGTGAATGTGCCTTATTCAAGCAGTTAGTGACTAAACTGAGATCTGAATTGCATACAAGAGCAGACACATTTCATAAACACAATTTTTTAAATGGATTCTGTGTTTTAGTTTAAGACCTCAAACCCGAGACTCCAAATATTAATATTAATAGAACTTTATACGTATTTGGTAAGCTCTGGCCCAGTAGATATCTTTTCCTCCTTTTCATTGTTATAAATCCGACAAGCAGGTTACAGAGATGTACCTGATGTACAGATAAGTGTATGCAAGTTATAATTCAGGAGTCTCTGTGTCTGTGTGTCTCTAACCTAGGGGAATGATCACAGAGCACAGGGCACAAAATCAGTTTAGTGAAAAATCACATTCACTGTGATGGTGGAATGAGTCACTTGCAATTTCAAGAAACATCTACAAACTCATATTCTCTAAGAGCAACTTATTGAACTCTCTGTATGACACTCGATGCACTAAAGCACTCGCTCTCTTTCTTTCTTTCATCTCTATGTTAGTCTGTATTTCAACAAGCAATTCTGGAACTTTATATCACAGCACCTCACGTTACTGCCTCCTTAGGATGAATCACTTTGTTGTCTTGCTCATTTGAAGTCACTTTGGATAAAAGCATCTGGTAAATGAATAAACGTAAATGTAAGAAAAGAGATTATGAATTGCTAGGCTATGAATTTTTGACAGCGGTGTGGTGTGGTGAATGAATTAGCATAACTGAAAATGTACAAGATGAAACTGACAATGAGAAAACTTGCAATGGCAACAGATGGTTTGTGCACACACAGAGAGAGCAAAGCCCTTCAGCACAATTAACAAATTTAAAAAATGGTTCATTCTGTCGGTTGTCGAGGCCAGTCCAACCACATGGGGCTAATCTATGGACCTATTTTGCTGTAAGCTTCCTAACGACTGGCAATATATCCCAAAAATTCCACACACTCACACCCACTCACACTTTATCTTACCAAACAACAGCCTGAGTGACATTAACATAGGTCCTGCTTTTCACATCAGCATGTTATCCTAATCACGCCATGAAATTACCATGGCAACACTACAGACCCAGAGGAGGGGCGAGCTGGAGAGAGAGATGGGCATGGGTGGTACGACAGGACCCTTTTGCTCCCATGACTCTCCCAAACCACATCGCTAAATCTGTCACTTCTGAAATGGATAAAAACAGGGTTGCAGACAGAGAGGGGGAGAAAAAGAGGCATGGAACATATGAGAAAAAGAGTAACTCAGATGGAGAAATTTAGAGGGAGATGGAGAGACAGAGAGAGAGACAGTCTAGACATGCTATGGTGTCTTCTAGTTACCCAGTGGTGAAACCATGGCTTCAACTAAGTAAAAGATGTCACCATTTTTATATGTGAAAAGAGGTGGACATTTCAATGTTTAATGACACACCTGGTATTTTGGGTTAGTGTTATGTAGTAAACAATACTGAAAAAATAAATACCAGAACTGCACAAATTCTGGTAACTGAAGACTGGTTTGGGCAGTATGACATGCAGTGAGCCAAGTATGTGACAGAAATGGCAGAAAACACAAACAATATCTCTTGCCTTCAACTCACTGACAATATGGCAATACTTGGTATACAGACAAAAAACACACAAACTACACATGCTGTTTTAAAGAAAAAAAAAGATTTTTGTTTACCAATTATTAATGCTTATGTCATCTATATATTTTTTTTTCAGTGAAGGAAGAAAAAACTTCTACAAAAAGGGGTAAAAAATGCTGTATTATCATACTTTTATGCTATTGTGCCTCGCTTCATTTTATCACATTTTATGTTGCAGCCTTATGTTAAACTGCTTTAAATTACCTTTTTCCACACATCAACTTACACTCCATGCACCGTAATGACTAAGGAAATAAACAGATTTGTGACAACTTTGCAAATTTGTTTAAAATAAAACACTGAAGTAAGTGCATTGCATAAGTATTCATACCCCTAGCTGAGTACTTAGTTGAAGCACCTTAACAGCCTTGAGTCTTTTTTGGGTATGATTCAACCAGCTTTGCACATCTGCATTTGGCAATTATCTACGCCTCATCTCTTAACCTCTCAAGCTCTGTTAGCTTGGATGGGGGCTGGCAGACATTTTCAGATTTCTCCAGAAATATTTGACTGCATTCAAGCCAAGACCCTGGCTGGGCCACTCAGGGACATTTACAGAGTTGTCTATAAGCCACTCTTGCTGTGTGCTTAGAGACATTGTCCTGTTGGAAGGTGAACCTTCTGAGGTTCTAAATTCTCTGGACTGGGTTTTCATTAAGGCTATCTCAATATTTTGGTGCATTGAGCTTTCCTTCTACTCTGACGAGTCCCTTGGCCCCTGCCACTAAAAAACAGCCCCACAGCATGAGGCTGCTTCCAGCACACTTTACTTTTGGGATGGTACTCTGCAGGTGATGAGCAGTGCTTTTTTTTCTTCAAACATGATACTTGGAACTGAGGTTCATCAAGTCAATGAATCTTGTTTCTCACAATCTGAGGGTTCTGTAGGTGCTTTTTTGCAAATTCCAAGTGGGTTTTCATTTGTTTTCACTGAGAAGATTGAGTTTGGCCACAGTGCCATAAAGACTGGATTGGTGGAGTGCTGCAGTGATGTTCGTCCTTCTGTAAGTTTCTTCCATCTGCATATATGATCATGGAGCATCAACTTCTTGGTCACTAGTATAACCAAGCCCCTCCTCCATCAGTTGCTCTGTTTGGCCAGGAGGCCAGCTTTAGGAAGAGTCCTAGTTGTTTTAAACATCTTCCATTACGGAAAATGGAGGCTACATGGTTCTGTGAACCTTCAATGCAGAAGATTTTCTTCTGAACTCTTCCCCAGATCTGTGCCTTGACACAAGCCTGTTTCTATTAGATCTTTTAGAAAGCTATTAGACCTTTTCTGAGAGGTGTGTGACTTTCCAAATCATACTCATTCAAATAAATTTGCCACAGTTTAACTCAAAGTATAGTAACATCTACACATGATATGAGTGCTCCTGAGCTGAATTTCAAGTGTCCCAGAAAAGGGTATGAATACTTATGCAATAGAATCATTTAAGTTTTTTTTTATTTCTAATAAATTTGCAAAGTGTTTACAAACCTGTTTTGTGTTTTGTCGTTATGGTGCACAGAGTGTAGACGTGGCAAACAGTAATTTAAAGCAGTTTAACATAAGCCTGCAACATAACATAACAAAACATAATAAAAACTATAAGGGGTATAGTAAGGGGTAAAAATAAGGGGTATGAATACTTTCGCAAGGCACTTTACATTACTACCAAATATAGGATGCAATCTTTTTAACTTTTTTTCAAAAAAGATGACTACAGTACCTATTAAAGATCAATATGGCAGCTGTTCCATCACTGCACAATAACCACCCTAATGTTCCCATTTCAACTGTAAATGCCATTTGAGAGAAAAGCACTGAGGATACAAAACATCATGACTTGAACATCGGACT
Source organism: Labeo calbasu (assembly GCA_019740295.1). Classification (NCBI taxonomy): domain Eukaryota; kingdom Metazoa; phylum Chordata; class Actinopteri; order Cypriniformes; family Cyprinidae; genus Labeo; species Labeo calbasu. The sequence goes on along the minus strand of JAHKKF010520627.1, from coordinate 46,677 downwards.
CCAAGAGCTAAAAGTTAATTCACATCCTGAGCATGTGCACGACAGCTTTGAGAGAAATGCGTAGTGGTGATGTAATAGAATGCACATTTTTAAGATTTCCTGATCTACATTGTTTCTTTGTAAAACTGGAAAAAGATAGCAATGCTCTAGCCACACTGTGAGAGGCATATTTATTATGCATTAAATGTGCATTCCTCTTTTTGCACATTATTCACTTAATCTGCTGTACCAGCAATCAGAGGTCAAGTATCCACTGGCTCCAACAGTCTCAGAGTGTGTTCATTGAATATACATACACTTTAATGTTATGGTAATGTAGTCACTTGAGTGAGCAATTGAAATCTCTTCAGCTCAACAGTTTAACCACATACTGCAAAAAGAGCCTGGTTATCAGAACATTCTTCATAACGGCAACAACAGGTACTGTTCTCCAGCACATTTGTCATGAGAAAAAAAAAAAAAAACTGTAGTTATCCAAACTTCCAGAGTAATCTTCTTTTTCAAGCCTTTTTAGTAGATACACAATTTAAATTAACAAAACTTTCTCTTGTGGATGTTGATGAGTACTTTGGAATGCCCCACCCCAACATCTAAGCAATGACATCACTGAAAACTATGCTCATCAGGAAGTATGTGCAGTCTAAAGTACATGTAACATATGTATAGGTATATTTTCCCTAAATAAATTAATAATGAATGTATTTAGTGGTGTTTTTTAGCATTATTTTACACCGTTAGAAATATGTGATATTGCCCCCAGGACTATGCTTTACTGTACCTTTGTTATTATGATGTTCTACATGTTAATCTGGTGGTAGCTGGTTTTGACAATCAAAGGAAAGGGTTACAGTAAATCTCTTGCTGTAAGACCCCTTTTACATGCTGGCTGGCAAACTAAGGCAGGGTTTTCATATGAATTTTACACAGAAGTGGCCTTCATTTGGCCACTCTACCACTGAGATTCAGTTGATTGCACAGATGGTTTTTCATCCCACAAATGTTCCCATCTACATATTGGAACTCATTTAAAGTTATAGTTCACCCAAAAATGAAAACTTCTGTCATCATTTATTCACCCTCATGTTGTTCCAAACCCTTAAAGACACGCTGGGCACAATGTTCATGATACTCCCACCAATGCAATGAAAGTGAATTGTTAAAGGAGCTGCTCTTATTTTGATCTATTCCTTCAGCCATAATTCAGTATGAAAATGGTTGCACAGAATTTTAAGCTTGTAACTTATATATAATTTTGAATACATTCAGTGTCTAATCAGTGTCTGAATTTGTGCACTTGTTTTCATTCACTGGTTCCCTATATAATGAGCTATGTGGTTTCACTATGCAGTGAATAGCAAATGCATGAACCAGTGAGAGGTTTTGAAAATGGCTCTAAAGCCATTTATCATCTGACCAATGAAGGAGCTGAATACTTTCAAAAAAACAGAATCATTTCAGTTTCTGTATTCTTTAAGTCACTATGAAATCAGAACTGATTTGTGTATTAGTTATTATTTTTAATATTGTTTTTTAGGGATGTCCCGATCAGGTTTTTTGTGCCCTTGATCCAATCCGAGTCATTGAATATTAATTAAAGTCCTGATCCGATACTTATATACTCCTAGTGTTTGGTGTGCAGTTCAAGTAGTTTAAAGTTATTAAAATCAATCCAATGTATACAGAGTTGTGCAGAGAGTAAAAGAAATATAGGCCAATGTATGTAATATATATTATATTATATTATATTATTTTATAATTATAACATATATAAGATTATAAGACTCTCTCTATGCACACACTATATAAAGACTTTAGCACAGTGGTCGGCAACAGGCGGCCCGCAGTCAGATTATTTTGATAGCGGATGGTTCTGAAATAGATCTGTCATGACAGCAACAGTTACGCACAATTTATTTATATCACATTAGAATAATCACTTGCTGTTCTTGGTGTTAAGCACTTTCACTTCAATTTCACGATCACGCGCACTCTGTCTAAAGGGAGCACATCTTACGATAAAACACTGTGTCCTACTACGTGACAATACGTGATAAAAGGAGTTTTTGTCCTAACTAGCTGCGATGGCGACACACAAAACTTCTATTTTAGAAACGGTTTCTATTTCTGCAATGTTGTGGCTGGAACAACAACACGAACTATGACAGTCAGGTACTGATTATGTGCTTTATTCAATGTTAAAAGTGTCTAATGTGAATTTGAATATCATTTTGCATGACATTTATAGCCATGCTAAAAGCAGTAGACAGATAGTTTACCTCAGAACTTGAAAATAATGTTTTTTTCATGACAAAGATGGTATCAGTAACTCAATATTCAGTTTAACAATGTTAAAAAGGTTTTATATTTATGAATTAGATTATAAACTTGTCTATTTCATTGAGAGTGCAGTGCAATTCTGTGCTTCTGAATGGCCGTGGCATCACGTGACTCGCATCTGGTGTGGACAGCTAAATTGCTTGTTGCGAACTAAGACTGTTTAGTTGTGCCATCTTACAACCAATATACAGTAAATGTAAGTCAAAGTGTTGCCTATATAACCAGTTAAAACTTGAAGTGGCAATGAGGTCTTAAATGTATGGAAAGAGTCTTAAAAAGGTATAAATTGAACTCCATGATAGATAACAGCTCACTACCAGTTACAAGACACTGTAACAGTCTGTCACAGGCAATTCTAGTTGCATTTTTCATCAAATAATTTCTTAAATTATCCTTGACTATGACTATATCCTGGCCCGAATTTTTTTTTGGGCCCAAATGCCAAACCTACTTGCCGACCCCTGCTTTAGTAGATGTAAACATGTTACAATGTTAACCATTGTAAACAGACTGTGTGGTCACAGTTATGAATATGGGACTGCTGATATAAAGTTCTTGTATTTTAAATGTACAATAAGTAGAATAATTGCAACATATGGTTAGAAAGCATGAAGCTTGCAGTGTCAGAATGGCAGTCTATCAGAAAAATCCAAAGCAAGAGCAACCAATAGCAACATATTATGACCATGATGTCTCAGATAATCTGATGGCAGATAAAAGTAAACGATGAATGAGAGATTGTTACAAAACTGTGAATAAAATACACTGAACATAGAAGCTCAAACGAGTGTAATGTGCTAGAACTTCGCACATAACGCACACACATTTTTCTTATTTTGGATTTAAGATGCATACAGCCTCCTACTATATGGCACCGGCATGACAGCTGACGTAAAATAAGGATCGGGCTTAGGAGAGCCGATACCGATCAGCTTGATCAGCCTCGATCCCTATTTTTTTTCTGCTGTTTTATTTCATGTGCCCTTGTCATCTTTACTCAAAAACAACCTCTCCTTTGATGACGACACCGTCTGGGCAATAATTCCTCCCATCCAGCAAATCTGTAACAATCAGATTTGCCTTAATCTTTTGACTTATAAGAGGTCTTTGGACCAATAAAACATTTCATAGCTTAAATGTCTTCCTCATTACAAAAAAAAACATTCATGTAACCAAGCTCATTTATGTAAACCAAAATGGATCATTTAGATACTGTGGTATTTGTGACATCACACTGGCAAAATACATTTGGAAATGACTGCCCCTAAAGCAAGACATATTTACATACTTTGTTATCATCACATAGGGCCTGCCCATTGGCGTCTACATCTGTCTACAACTGACACAAGCATCGATTACATTAAAGGCAAACATATTAGTTTTTGTGAATATTTAACTATTTTTGTGCAAGAAAAAAATTATACTATTAACAGCATAATTGAGGACCAAAAAAAATTCCATGTCAGGATTCTTTATGGAATGTGCATTGATAGTAGCAATTAAACTTAATTTCAAACAATCAAATTAATAGCATAAAGTATGAAAGTAATGAAGTAACCTGAATTAAATGTACTGTATACAGGACATGACCCACATACAAACAGAAACAAGTAATCTCAGCCAACTGTATCTCTCTCTCTCTCGCTTTCACACACACACACACACACACACACACACACACACACAAAAGCTCTCATGCTGAACTCTCTCACACATGGTCTTATTTCCTTCCGCAGGCACACAGTGTCAAATGTTGATTGTATGGTTCTCCTTACACTTGAGTTTGTCTGTTGGAAGTTAAAAACAGGATGTCACACAGAGGAATGCTAGACCTCAATGTCATTCTAGCTGCTCACACCTAAATTTGTGGGGCAGCTGTATGTCAAAATTGGGCCAGTATGTTTCAACATGTGTGTGTATGTGGGTGGGCGAACTGACATGAGGTTCTTATCCCATTAGCTGCTTTCATGAAAACAATCAATAATGAAGCTGGGATGGACTTGATCCAGCAAAACACAATGGACTACATGACCTCAAACTTCCCTTTACTAGACATATCTGTCAGACTACAACAGTCCAGTCAGATTAGTGAACAGTCTGTGACTATAGTGTAGTCAAGAAAGAGTCCCTCCCTTCAGGGGGACCTTCAAGGTTAGCCTTGAAAATCTAAAAATCCCAACCGGGAGAAGGAAAATTATTTGAGATAAGCTATATTTGAAGTATGCTATGAAAATCACTAGAAATTTAGCAACAGGTGGGATTCATTTAAATCATAAAACTTCTGATAAAGGGTTTTCTGAGTGCACACACCCGAAGCACACACAAAGAAAGCGGCTGTCAAACGTGGCATGTGAGTTCTAAACTATCTTATTGCGCTTAAAACTGTCAAATTTTTAAAAAGTTTATGTTAAAAACACACATGAGTTACAAAGAAATTGCATGTTTATATTAGATCTGTGTGGCAGCAGCGTAATATACAGTAAATAAATCAATAGATCCATTGCTCTCGTCCCCTCTGAGGCTGGGACTCCAAACAGTGTTCTGGGCTCATCAGTGCAGCTAAACACAGAAGTTTAGCATGCTTTGCTGGAACTTTTGTCATGGCATTAGAACTAGTACACTGTTGTCGCTTGCAAAAACGCCATGGCAGCACCTTGGAAACATGCAGATTAAGAAGCGGTAATATTATAATAAGATCCCCTTTCTACGTCACAGGGGGAGCGAAATCTGAGCGGCACGTTTTTTTTCACAAGCTTGCAGAATTGACGCTAATTCAACGTAAAATGCATGGGCATGGGCATTTACAAAATCTACCCTATAATGATAAAAATCCATGCAGTGGTTTTTAATTAATCTGTAAAAATAATATCCCCTTTTTCAAATCGAGCCATTCTCAGATGTCTGTCGTTGTTGCGTCACACCCACAGAGGCCGCTCCCATGATAGCTGATTGACATTAGCATCTTACCTAAGATCAGTTGTACTAGTCCAACCTCCATGTTTTGATGCCGGAGCAGGGATGTAAGTTAGACAAGAATTGAGCGACTGAGGTGTTGTGTTGCTGGATGTAATAATGAATGTAGTGGTCGTCATTTACTCCCGACATCTGAGCTGCTGAAGATGCAGTAAATTACGTTTGTTTGTGCAGGGAATGCGCATCCCGTTCTATATATATCCGTCTATGTTCGCTCGAATGATTCATGATCCAGCTTCACTTACAGCAGAAGTGAGTATAAGGGGGTTTTTATGAATCTTAGCCATTCCTAATAATGTGCTAGTTAGCAAGTTTAGCGGCTAAATGCGGCTAAAGTAAACAGGCTAGTCAATCCACAGAGAGAAGAGAGGGGCGGGGCGAGCAGAGCCCATTTGCATTTAAAGCAGCCTCGACCAGAATGGGATGATTTTTACAGAGCTGATTTTGGCAAGGTAAAAAGGGTGTTGTTTTACACAACCATTGAGAATTTTTAACCAAAGTATATTATAGAACTTTCATTAAGACCCTAAAGAATCATATCAACTTGTGGAAAATGGGCATCCGATGACCCCTTTAAATGCTCAGAGCGCAGAGGGGAAATTGTTGCCACTCCACTCCGCTCACATACTCTGTGGACACCGTTTAGTATTGCTCTATCCTCTTTCATTTATTCTCACCTGAGCTTACGCTACGAATGCGGCTCACATCATACGTCGAGTCAGAGGTCAGTAAAGAAGCTGGAACTTGACTCTCTCGCGAACACGCATACGGCCATTGCCGGAAGTCAGTGATTTGAGTTTATAATTTTAAAAATAGACATATTTTTGTTACAAAAAACCATCGATCCGCTTCAGAAGATATGTGTTAACCCCCCGGAGGCGTATAGGTTAGTTTTACGATGGATATGTGCGCTTTTTGAAGCTTCAAAATAACAGCCACTATCTACCACCATTACCAAGCTTGGAAGAGCCAGGATAAATTTTAAAACAACTCAGACTGTGTTTGTCTGAAAGAAGAAAGTCAAATACACCTAGGATGGCTTGAAGGTAAGTAAATCATGGGGTAATTTTCATTTTTGGGTGAACTGTTCCTTTAAGCAGACTTTATTTTTACAAGGATAGACATTCCCTTCCACTTTCCAGAGTTGTAACCTCTTTAAGTATGCGACAGTGAAACAGCCAGAAGCTTTGCTCTAGATTTACTCTTAAGGAAATAATAAGAGCACCCCACCCATTCAACACACTCAAGGCACTTTGGTAAATATTCAGACTGAAAAAAATGGAAAGCACTGAGATATTTAAACCGAACTGGTCTTCCAATGCTGCCTCACACCAACTAGAATTTAAATGAACCATTTTTTCAATCCTCACTGTTGACAGTCCATGAATTATTGCAGTGTTAAGTATATGCCACCCAGACTTTAGAAGTCATTAAATGAAACCGATAGTTTATAAAGTACTATTTGAAAAAAAAACAGTGTAAATTCCTAACATTTATGCAAAGATAGAATTTCATGTTGTTTATAAATGTGCAGACATAAACTTGCCCAATCTTCCTCCACATCCCTTTATTTCTAAATTAATACCTATCAGATCACATAGACATTTGAATGTTTGGCTCTGTTTTTTGAATTGATGCCTGGTTTGCTCTTTCACCCTGGGAATCTCATTTCACTCAGTCTGTGGTATGAAATCCTGAGACCGTCAACCACAAAACCTTAATTAAAGCAATTATGCAGAAAACAAGCAAGGGCTCAGAGTTTTGGCAGAAACGTGCTCACAGTACAAAGCATCATGCAAAACTCCTTTTGAATTGAAATTTGTTGTGGTATGTAGTTGATTTCTTTTATTCACTTAACAAATTAGAAATGTCAGATGTTGAAGAGCCCAATGACCATATAGCATCGGTATAAAGGCAATTGCGCACCTACTGTAGGAGCCATATTTAATCATTGATTAGGTTTAATTAATTTCTTTTTTATTTCAGACATGATCTGAATATTTAAGGAAATTTTATGTTTGATCATCGGGCTAACCGGTCATGTGAATTAGTTTCTCCTCCTCCTTTACGTGTCGCTACGGCGTAAAAGTGCAGATCATAATTCACTTTCATTGTTTGTTAGGCAAAGGTTGGAGGGTGGGAAGAGCAACAGTTTCTTCACTCACATTGTACCGATTTTTTATTTTTCCACCATGGAAGGTATATTTTGTTGTATTTTGGAAAGCAAACCGAAGATTGCGATTAATAAACCCCGTAGTTTTGATAACCGCATCTCCTTGCGTGCTAAATAGTCATGTGAATGTGAAGACTCCCCTGAAAAACCTCAAGAGGCTAACGTGAACAAAGATTTGCTGTTACACCTACTGTACCTTCTCAGTGACTTCTCATAGAATATCTTTCAAGTTATGACTAAATATATTGTCCTACCTTCCTGGTCATCTTCTAAAGATGGTGTCTCAAGGCTACAGGCTGGAGATCTGTCTGAGAGACTCTGCTGTAATGTGATGTGAACCACCAGAAGCCTGCGCAGACTAATCAGATCGGAGTTTTTCAGGCCCTGCTCCAGCTGTCGGAGGACTGTCTGTCCTGACTGACAGGTTAACACCGTCACCTTAACAAAAAGTAAATTCATCAGCATTAGAATGCACGTTATAAGTAAAAAATCTGCAAAGCATTCATATTCTGTTTGTAGTAATTAACTTTATAGTTTATCAACCCTGTTTTTGGTACATGGATTCAAGATTTCAACAGCCAAGAGAAAGCGATTTTGAGAAAATATGCTACATTTGTTTCTCTGTAAATCACTAGTCATTCCAGAATTCTGCTGACATTTCCAAACAATACTCACACATTGTACCCATAATGTCTCAAAGCCAAGGCACTATAATGTCCCTGTTTTTACGAGTGCATGGATGAAAGCTGATTATGGTCATTAGCTGTCTCTCTTGTTGATATATATTCCAACTCAGAATGTGAGAGAGATATCTCTCACAAACTACACAGCACAAAAACATCTTTCTCTGTGGTTTAATTGTGAGAAGAATGAGACTGTAGAACATATTCAAGGATACAAATAAATCAGTCATCAAAGCTGTGCCCTGTGCCACAGAAATAACTTGCGTACAAATCACTGCTACATGATCTGTTTCATATTTGAACACAGAGTCACAAAGAGGGAATCACATACATCAAAGCTTCTGTGTTCCTCTCATCTCATGATAGACATCTGTGGCATAATTACAATAGCACTGTTGTATCTGTGTCACTGCAAAGTGGGACCAAACCCATATACACCATATAATCCCATTTAGGACACAAAAAAATATTCTGTATAATCTGATTAAATGCACTTGTCCTCTGCTGTGCTTCCTGTGGGGGGACATTAGTGCTGGGGTTTAATGGAGCTTGCTGAGAGGAGAGTGGCTGCTGAGGGCCATGTGGTCTATGTTAGTGCGCCAACATCTTCATTCAAGGCTGATAGTAGAGGGTAAATGAGCTTTGGATTCACTGGTAGGAAATCTGAATGTGAATGCCTGTGCTTTGAAAAGGCCCAATACAGACGAGACAATTTCTTTACTTGTGATGTGAGGTTTAAACATAGCAGTGGGTTTAATCATTCTACAATGAAGCCAGGGGGCAGATGCATAGATCGAAAGGCTGTGAATGCTGATCTAAAGGATGAGTTACTAGGGTAGGTCTTCATTAAGACAGATTACTGTGTAAAAAATTAATATTTATGAGTAAATATCAAAAACACCAAACATTGTGACATTATTTTGAGGACAGTTGACAACATTTTACTCCCCAATTCTCATTAGTGTAATGCAATAGGTACTGTTTTTTTTAAATGATTCTCATTACTGTAAAACATAAAATCATTTTTTTTTTCTCAGATTCCATTTTATTTATTTATTTGTTTGTTTTCAAATGTTTTGAAAACTAAATTAAACATTAAAATTTGTTTGTTTAATGAAATTTTATTTTGTTTTGCATTTTATTTTGTCAAAATTCTGTGCTATCTCTTACATCTTTTTTGTATTCTGTTTTATGATTTAATTCCAATTTATTATTAAAAACTGTGGCATCCAATTAATCTTTTAAAATGTATTTCATGTAATTAAATGAAATGAACAATTCCTTTCTTTTTTGGCAAACATTACACAGAATAAAAATAAAGTTTAACCGTTTAAATTAAATTTAGAAGATGAAGAAATGTGTGACACTCTGTGATCTTCTTAAAAACACTTCTTCTTCTTCTTAATAATACTTTGAAAAGTACATTCTACTGTACAATATATTTCTCCAAGTTAAAACTTCGAGTGGTTCGAGTGAAGACCTTTAAGTTTCTGTGTGTATCTGATGTTTTTTCAAATAAAATAGTGTAATGCTCATCAAGTGAACCCTAAGATCTGGAGGTCTGGAGTAGAAGTTTATTTGGCTTGTCGTTATATACTGCTACAGCTGACACCATGAGTGCCACACATGCAAAACATGCAGATTTTACATTTAAATAGCAGTCTTTGGAGGGGTATTTTTCACGCATACCACGCACACGCATAGCCTTTATTTTCATCCAAATTTTGGCAAATTCTATTACAGTTAAACAACAAATTCCATTTTTATGACTAGATTCCAAAAATCGGTCATGAGGTTCACCTGTATTTAATTTTAAAAAGTCTTTGGTGAACATGCCAAAATAATTTTCTTTACAGACAGAGAACTGTAAGCACTTTTAGTTTTAGCTGTGAAAGTTCTCACCTCTACACAGTTGCTGTTGAAGTCCCCATGAGCTGTATGACACATGTATTGTTTAAACTGCTGCAGGCTGTCCAGCACTGCCTGTTTAAGGAGTGCACCTCTTTGCCGAATGCAACCCTCCTGAGGCAGAGAACGCAACTCCTCTATACAGGACAGCAGACGTGCCAAATTGCCCTTAACTTGCTGGTGAAGAAAATGAGATAAAGAAATGAAAAAATTAAAGGATGACATCAGAGGAGAGATACGTGGCTTTATTTGTCTATTAAGAACCAACCTACTGTAAAGCAACTAGTCAAACATCGATGTAAATACACACATACAGTACTTATCCTCACCACAAAGGGTAGGAGGCACTCCAGCTGTACACTGATGGCAAAGATGCTTAGCAGTGGAAGACGAGCAGGTCCTGCCAGACTGCTGGCCAGATAAAAGAAATTCTCCAGGGCCTGACATAGAACAGTACATGTCTCTGACCACCAGGGTGGCGAAGCATCTACTATCAACACACGAGAAGGCTGTCTGGTAAAGGATGATGAACTGCATGCTTGAAGAATGGAGAATGAGCAGGATCTGTTTCTGGCACTCATCTTTCACCTACAGACAGAGAGGAACATGAAAATGGATGTAATTATACTAGCTAATCTAGGAATATCACAGTAAAGGTACAAAAGACATTTAATATTCATTCAGTGATTGACTAATTTACTGTTTTTCCAGATCAGTTGTCAGTGATGAGCAGTCTGTGTGGGTGCTCTGTCGTTCACCACACGCATAGGTAAAGACCTAACTTGGAGAGGTTACTAACTCTGTCAAAGCCAATATAGCCCCTTCCATCTCTAAAAACTGAGATCAAAATCCGATAGAGAAAGAATTTGGAAAAATCAATGACTAATACCTGTAATCCAAAGTGTCATATTACACAGGAACACAAAGTGAATATTTCACCAGAACACTTGTAATGTCTTGTAATGTTACCGCAATAACATAAGAAGCCACATTAAGCTTTAACATGACTAAAAATGTTCTTCTGAGAAAAGAAGAAAGACTTTGGAAAAAAGTAACTCCCTATAAGATCTTTTTCCAAAGCTGTAAAACACAAAGAGTGATATTGTTGGCTATACCAGGGCAGATGGGGCAAATTGGTTAAATAAGGCAGCAGCTCTCTACAATCTAAGGACTCATCAATGCTATCCCACTTGACAAGAGAGCTCTTTGAGCGCACTAATGCTGCGCCTCAGGCCTTTCCCGCCGCTTAAGCACGACACAGGCGACAAAAGACACTTTGTCTGCTCTAAAAACAGCTCCGCAGACTCGCTGCCACGAGATGAGCAGAAGATAGTACTGATGAGAAAACTGAGGAAGGATGACGAAAGAGGAGAGCAGGTGTTTCTTCAGTATTCATGTACAGTTTACTAGAAGTAACGTTACGTGTAAATTTCGGTAATAACGGGCTCTCTTTAAGTCGGTGCATTCTCACAGCGGGCCGCAGCTTCGTTTATTTACAGTGTGGAGGTGACGTAAGATACAGCATTTTAAATTTAAATATATGTTTATTTATTTCATATTTGAGGGTGTATTATAGAAATATGTGCCTGTTTTTACCTGAATTTGACCTAAATCTCGCGCCTTTGACTTCCTGTTATTGAATGCTCCACAATATAGGCCGAGTTGTTACAAATATTTATTATTTCTGACACTTGGAGTGGTTAAATTATCTACAGAGGCTTCATATTTACCTTTAACCTGTTACAGACCGCAGAATAACTCTGTAAAGAGCTACACAGCATACTCCATTACCATCGTTGACTCCCCCTCCACGCGCCCGCTCAAAATGAATTTCATTCGTGAACAAATCGTTCTTTTGAATCGAATCTTGTCAATGAATCAGTTAAATTGAATCAGTCCTAGTGGTTCTCTCGTTAATCGTATATTTTAAACCACTTCATTTAAAGTCGATTTTCCCATAATCAGGGATGTGTAATGCTAACAACAACAACAACAATAATAATAATAAAATTATAATCATAATATTTTATTCCCTTTTTCTTTAAATGTACTGAGGTTACTTTACATTATTTTACTAAAATAAAATTAAATTAAATTAAATAAAAAAAAAAATGATTCCCCTTCTCTTAAAGTTTACTGAGGTTACTTTGCGATTCTGATCACTACTCCCCAGGTGCAGTTTCACAACTTCCAAGTAAGGGGCTAAGTTAAATTATGAAATCTAATCTGTGCTGTTCAGTTTCCTGCATGAATAAAATCAGTGATTTGCACAGGGATGGTTGCAGACTCACTTACTGAAGCCTTAAGAGGCTTTAGCTGAAGGCTGTGTTGTGAAATCAGTACTGACACATGAAGACACATCACCTATTCGTTATAGGCAGGAATCAGCGTGAAGCTCCCACGTCTGTTCATTGGAGATAAGGGAAAGCAGGCAGAGGCTTCAATCCCAGTAGTGACGTTGTTGCCGAAATTGGCAAAACGGAAATCCAAGCTTTGGAATGCTTGGGGACATTTCATCTCAAAACAGTGTAGCCTACGAGTTAAGAAGGAAATGGGAATACACAACGTTTAAACATGGAGTTTGTTGAGATGTTTTGCACTGTGGGACTTACTTTGCCACTGTAACATGTTAACAATTACCAGAAACAATTTAACATCTCACTAGGCATTCCAGAAGCCTCTCTTTAAATCCCACCAGAGCCAAGCTCAGATTCCCATGGCTTTAACCAGTGCTATTTTTTTATATACATACACATATCTCACTTTTTCAGATGCACACCCTCTAGGGTATACAGCATTTCTGAAGAACTCAAACAATTACTACTCACTTCCATCTGACAATTGTAAAGCTGAAGCCTGTTTTCAATAAATCAAAATGAAAGCTTCACCCACGTTATTTAAAACCATGCAAAAACTATCATGGTTTTGAAAGCAAGTAGTTACTGTTTAAATTTTGGTTTAGGTTTGTTCAGCTTACTCCATTTTTTTCCTTCCTTCATTTTCCTGCCTCCTTAGTAGGTACAAGTGAAATGTCAAGGAATCATAAAATAGTCTCACTATAAAAAAGATGTTTTGAAACAAAATACTTAAAGGAGAAGTCCACTTCCAGAACAAAAATTTACAGATAATGTACTCACCCCCTTAAAGAAATGATGTTTTTTGAGGAAAACATTTCAAGATTTTTCTCTATATAATGGACTGCTATGGTGCCCCGAGTTTGAACTTTCAAAATGCAGTTTAAATGCAGCTTCAACCAATTCCAAATGCGGTTGTAAACGATCTTAGCTTAAGAAGAAGGGTCTTATCTATCGAAACATAATAGAAAATACAATTTTAATATTTTTAAATCTCAGACGCTCGTCTTGTCTTGCTCTGCCTGAACTCTGTGTATTCTGGTTCAAGACAGTTAGGGTATGTTGTAAAAACTCAGTATTTTCTTCCTCAACTTCAAAAATTATTTCAAAATCATCCTACATCGCTGCAGAAGTACAGACTCAGTCTTTGCAAAGTGAACATGCATAGATCAAACACCCTTAACCAAAAAAGTAAAAAAAAAAGTTTTCCTCAAAAAACATAATTTCTTTATGACTGAAGAAAGAAAGACATGACTATCTTGGATGACAAGGGGGTGAGTACATTATCTGTAAATTTTTGTTCTGGAAGTGGACTTCTCCTTTAACTGATTACCTTCGGAGTCCAATTACTTAAGAAGACTTAAGGAAACACATGCAAACAGAAAAAAACGACAACAAATTAAGAAAACATCTTTCAGTTTGACAACACAGGCGCTGAAAATCCTTGCAACGCAAACACAAATATGGAAATGCGCTGCAAATTCTCACAACACAACCAAACACAGAAACGCACTGCAAACACACAAACACGCTGCAAATAGCACAGACCACAACGGAAATGTTTCAGGGGGACCTCAAAAAGTGACGAACCCAGCTGGGACCTGAATTTTGACCTGATTTTAACCATTAATGAAGCATTGCAGTTTTTTTCGTGAACTTTGAACGTTATATTTATTTACATATATTTATTTATTTATATATTTATTTGCAATTAAGTTAATAACGTTTCACAGTTAAGTGTGTAATTCGTCAGATTAGTCTAATAATATCCAAAAGACCAATGAATCGTATGATCAGGATGTTAAACAAAAAACTCACCTTTTAGTTCACCGACAACACCTCTCTGACCAAAAGCCACTGAACAAATAATCAGGTCCAGATACTGAACATTCATTTTTCTATTGCCCTTATGCTATTTCATTTTGGACTGACTTTAAAATAGACATAACAAAAAATTAAGCAAACCCCTTAATTTGAAATGTGCAATGTTGCCTTGTTTTTTTGTTCGATGATGAAACTGATTAAAAAAATAAATAAATAATAATCAGGTCCCAGCTGGGTTCGTCACTTTTTGAGGTCCCCCTGAAACATTTCCGTTGTGGTCCGTGCTATTTGCAGCGCGTTCCTGTGTTTGGTTGTGTTGTGAGAATTTGCAGCACGTTTCCGTATTTGTGTTTGCATTGCGAGGATTTGCAGAGCCTGTGTTGTCAAACTGATGAAGATGTTTTCTTAATTTGTTGTCGTTGTTTTCTGTTTGCATGAGTTTTCTTAAGTTGCAGCGCGTTGAGCTCTCTCGGCCACCATAAATTACACATAATTGTTAGACTAAAAGGAGTAATGTAAAAACTTTCTGTGTTGAACTGTTTCTTTCAAGTTATAAACTTTACTCTCATAAAACAAGATAAGAGGGGAAAATTATTTAGCGTGACCTATATTTTCGTTCTCCATTTTCACATTCTCAATGTTTGATTAGCTTGTGCTCAGTACCCACAAGCTTCTTAATCTGAAATCTGTTCAGTTATGAACCAAATCACTAGATTTACATAAATAAAATCTTACATATAGAAATGTTTGTTGTTTTTATGTTGATGGATGAGAATCCTCACTCAGCAGCGTTCAATTAGTGTTCTGAATGAAATGGACGTGACTGAAATTGATGTATATGAAATGGAACCTATTTTTCACATTTTAGGAGGTCCTGTGCAAGCCAGGCAACTGCCACTTGTATGATTAACTGTAGATTAATTATATATTATAATAAATTATGTATTATAGATCTCCTTAAATCAGAAAACTATTTTACTACTCTGTTTTACTATACCAATATGTTTGTTGGATTGCATGGTGTTTAGTCACTTGACTTAAGTGAAAGTATTTTCTGTGCCTCACTCTCTGTCTGTTTGTGCTTTCATTCTATACACTGTAAAAAAAAAAAAAAAAAAAAAAAACCTAAAAATTTTAATGGTAAAAGATGGCAAAATGCTACAGTAATAAACTTGTATTTGCTTTTAATTGCAAGTTTTTCAATTAAATCATTATGTTTCTTGGTAGGTCATTTGTGTACAGGGTTAATTATTGCATTATTATCATGTGTGTTACCATTATGGTGTTTGTTTGTATATTAGAATTTGCCTCAGCCTGGGGAAATTATGCTTGTGATGAACTTTGATTCATCATGTGACTTTCTTTATGCTGGCTGTGTTTTTATATTTTAGGATTTTAGTTTCAATTAACGATACCAACCATGTCTCAGAATCCCATCTTCAGACACAGTCATGTGCTTAACCCTTCAATTTAAGATTTACTGTTCTTGACCTCATTTTCCAGCCGACTGCATGGCCTTCTGGGTGATTGCATCAGATCCAGATTGAGTTTCTCTTTGACAAGGTCATGGCCTTTCCAAAGAACTGTCTTCTGGGTAGAGGTGTCTGGTGTGGATTTACAGTACTTTTGACATATTTTGTTATCTCAGTCATTTGCTCACAGAAAAAAAACATAAATGTTTTTGATCCTAAAACCTATGTTGCGTTGTGCTTATGCTGCAGCCTTTATTACTTTGTTAGTGACTTCTGTAATAATTACATATTAAGAAACAGAAATGCTCTACATTTTGCTTAAAGTATAATATGTGGTAGGTGTGATATCTGTTTTTTTCCTCACATGGAATATGGCATGCAGATGTACACTCTTAAAAATAAAGGTGCTTTAAAAGGTTCTTCGCAGCGATGCCATAGAAGAACCGTTTTTGGTTCCACAAAGAGCCATTTAGTCAAAGGTTCTTTAAAGAACCATCTCTTTCTTCCCTTTTTATAATCTGAAGAACCTTCTTTCGCCACAAAGAACCTTTTGTGAAACAGGAAGGTTCTTCAGATGTTAAAGGTTCTTTATGGAACTATTTAGACAAAAAAAAAAGGTTCTTCTATGGCATTGTGAAGCACCTTTATTTTTAAGAGTGTAGATCATAGAATTGTGTGTACAAGTGTTTGCATGTGTTTTAAAATATATGTCCAACAGTTACATCCTTGGTTGCATTGAGTGGCTCTGTATAGAGTGAAAGGAAGTGCTAACAGGAATGCCAGCTAACTTGGAGGCTAAAGGGGTTTCCCTCATTATCCTATTCATGAGTCCGTTGCATGCTGTCTGATTATGTTGTTAAAGAATAGAGGTGAGAAGGCAGAACCGAAAGGAAAATGGAACATTTTTACACCTCTTTCAGTAAAAAAAGTACTTCTGTATGACAAACGCTTCTGAGATTTGTGTTTTTATAGAAAGTCTAAATGGAAGCCATATTTTAAAAACATGTAAATACAGTCCTCAATTTTTATCCCAAAACTGCAGCGCTTCGGTTTTCCTTTGTGTTTCTTTTTCAGTCACCCTCTGCTCACTCCCCTCAGAAATCATCAAGTGCCTTTGAGAATCAAGGG
Source organism: Labeo calbasu (assembly GCA_019740295.1). NCBI lineage: Eukaryota > Metazoa > Chordata > Actinopteri > Cypriniformes > Cyprinidae > Labeo > Labeo calbasu. The sequence continues at coordinate 29,825 of JAHKKF010520627.1, read as the reverse complement.
TCTTCACAATTGCAATTGGTGCAAGTATTTTTTTTTAAACCTAATCCAGTCCTGTTGTCATGGAAATGCTCCTCTCAAATAGAGCTTTTGAAAAGTCTTGCATAAAAGATGATTTTGAGGGGGTTGGATTTGAGTCGTAATCTTCTTACATATGCAAAAAAATGACGGTAAGTAAAGGTGAAAAAGATGAAAAAAAAAGAAGACTTGATTCTTTATTTTTAAAATGCTGAATTAGCATGTTTTACTCCTCAGAATATAAAAACCTATTTTTCTTCTAAAAAGTGTTTAATTTAATGAGAAGACACTGGAATTTTCCATTTCAGAGTAATTAATTTTGGGGAAAATAATTTTGAAAGAGCATATTACTTACATAATGTAAGATTACACACAAAAAAGATACTTAATTGAATTGTCACTAGATTAGCAATGTCTGTTCGTATGTTTGTTTGTTAGTTTATTTCCACACTGAAAATTTTTGTAATATCTTTTTTGGTGTTCAAAAAACATTGGTTGGGACAACACGTGGGACAAAATAATCACATTTTGTGTGAACTGTTCCTTTAAATCAAGTACTATTTACTGTATCTTACTTACACATAGTATGTTGCCTTTGAACTTCCAGTATTATTACACTGAAGCTGAAGGGTGTGTGATTTTTCCACAGCTGTTTTTCTAGTAACCTGGTTTCTTTAAGCAGGCCTAAACCCGTCAAAATATGGAACAACATCCCTCTGGACAGGAAGTGACACTGTTGACACAGGAAGTGTGCTAGTCATTGCTGATGACGTACACTGATATGTTTGTTTTTAATTCACTGAAATACTTTGCTCATTTTTCCTCTTAAGAGATCCATACTTCCAAAAACAGAATTGCATCATCATTTCAGTGGTTTATAATGTGCTTTTCTTATCTTAATTTTTATGGATTCTGGTTAAAAGCAAAAAACCAACAACAGTGGGATCCAACTGTTGAATCACTTCGGGAAAAGTGTTGCTTTAATGTTCCCTATAATTCACAGCCTTATCTGTCATGTCCCCTGAGGAGTCTACCAGCCTTTCTCAAGAGAAGATAAGAAAATGTTGGCTGGGGAACCTGACCTCTAAAGTCCTTCTTTTGTTCAAACTGTGTTCCTGATTGAAGTATGGAGAATGAGAGCAGCAGGGCATGGCTAATGACTAATTTCTGTTCTGAAATAGGGCATGACATGTGTTGAATGCACTGCAGGTACAAAATACAATGCAAAGTGTATTTGAAATGCATATGATTCAAGAGATATGGAATGTGTTCAAAAAAATTCTGAGTGCCACATGTGCACAGTTATCTTTCGCAATGCAAAAGAAATCTCTCTTTGTCTCTCTCTCATGCTTTCTTTTCCCCCACACATACAACAGTGCACCAGTTGTAGTGTTGGTTTCCTCAGTTACAGCCCCTGTTGCTCAAGGAACAGGAAGCAGGTAGCAGACATGTGCTGCCTCAGATCAGGAAGAACAGCAACAGGACATGAAGCCCTCAAAGACTGATTTTCTGCTCTGTAAAAACAGTGGAAAGGAAACGATACTGTACTGCCAGGAACCAAATTAGCACTTCTTGAAGGTTACAGGTTCTTTCACTTTCAACCGTATAAAAGACTAATTGAACACAAGAGTGGCAGGTGGACTTAATGTGCATTGTGTAATGTCATAGAGAAAAGTTTATTGTAGGACGCTAATTAAACTAATGGCACTGACAGGTGATTTGCAGTGAAAAAATGTTCAGTGCACTTCTGTAGGATTTTATATCAGGCAGTTTAATATATATTTTTAGAATATTGTTTTGTGGACTGACATATTTATAGATTATAGGTTGTCCAAACCACTGTGTGTTTATTTTTAATCAATCAATCTATAATATTAACTCTGCAGGCTGTAACTTTTTTTGTGTTCATAATTTACAAAATCCAATTTCCACACTGTTTTTGGCTTATTCTGAATCACTAAGGTACACATATATAATAAGTTTTAATATTCTGACTATTTTAGACTGGTTCTGGTTCTCTCTCTCTCTCTCTCTCTCTCTCTCTCTCTCTATATATATATATATACAGTACTGTGCAAAAGTCTTAGGCCACTAGCATTTTCACCAGCTAAAAATGGTTTAAAGTAAGTTATTTCTATCTTTGGCTATAGTGTGTCAGTAGGAAACATCAGTTTACATTTCCAAATATTCTGTTTGCCATTAATTGCAATAATCTAGTGAGATTTTTGTTTGCACAGGCAGTCTGACAACAGCCAGTGCTCCACACAAACATCTGATCTCACCATCATCCAGTCTGTCTCTGGAATGACATGAAGAAACAGAATAACTGAAACAGACTAAATCCAGAAGAACTGTTTCAACATCTCCAAGATCATCTCCACATCAAATACTGATTTATTTTAGTTAATAGAAGTTAATTGATGAAGAAAATCTATTTATGACATTGTTTTTGACAGCATCCTCATTTTATGTGCCTAACTGTCTAAAAATTTTAACAGTACTGTAGCTTTGTAGATGTAGGTCTCTTAAAGCATCTTGGAGATGTTGCCACAGTTCTTCTGGATTTAGTCTGTCTCCGTTTTTTCTGTTTCTTAAGACAGACTGGATTGAATGATGCAGAGATCAGATCTCTGTTTGCACAAGGAGTCTGACAACAGCCTGTGCTCCATACAAAAATCTCACTGGATTATTATAATTAATGGCAAAATGAATGTTTAGAAATGTAAACTGATATTTCCTACTAACACACTACAGCTATATTGTAAGTTATTTCTAAAAGATAGAAATAACTTACTTTAAACCATTTTTTAGCTGGTGAAAATACTAGTGGCCTAAGACTTTTGCACAGTACTGTATATATATACATATATCCTTATTTATATATTTAGTTTCGGCTAAATGTTCTTCCACAAAACACATCATGCAGTTCTGTTTACTAGAGCTACAGCTTTAGTAAACAGTGCTCTAGTAAACAGTGAGCTCTAGAACTTTTGCTAGAGCTCCAAAAGTTATGGACTGCAGCTTTAAGTTATTAAGTTAACATTTTAATGTAAAATTATCATACTAAGTTGCTAAGGTTAACATTATTATATTTTATATAATTTAAAGTAAATATTATTATAATTTTTATAATAATGTTTTAAAACTTTTGGACTTAAAAATACAAAATACAGCCATTCACTTCCATTATAAATATTGGAAGAGCCAGGACAACTCTGACTGTATTTGTCTGAAAGAAGAAAGTCTTATACACCTAGGATGGCTTGAGGGTAAATCATCAGGTAATTTTCATTTTAGGGTTAACTATCCCTTTAATGTTCTGTGAGGGTGTTTGTGTTTACATTGGTATCTTGGTAGATACAGAGAAGTTGTAGATAATTTGTTCTTTATAGCCAATAACAATAATTATATTATAGCCTACCATTAATAATAGGAGTAATTCACTAATATACAAAACTAAAAAAGTGAAAAAAAAGTAAGAAAACTTCAAGACCCAAAATGCAATGGGTTCGATTAGACTATCTATGAGCAGTAAATGCGTAAGTTTGATCTGTAGTTTTTAGAAAAGTCCTGGAGCTGTCTGTCACACCCCTGTGGTCTGTTTTTGTGTTTTTTCCCTATGTATGCCCTTATTTGGTCTTTCCTGTTCCGTCTTCAATTATTATGTCATATAATTGACTGGTTCTGTTCCCCTTTGGTTTGTCGGTTATTGTTTATGTCACTCCATGTATTTCATCGTCTTTGTAAGTTGTTTGCGTGTGGATTCCCTTCTGTTCCTGTTCGTTTCTACTCTGTTCTATGGATTATAAAAATAAACTGTGTTTCCTGATTTCCTCGTCACTACTCCCCAGATCACATGTTTTATGTCAAGTCAAGTCTCACCTTTATTTGTGTAGCACTTTATACTACTCAACTGGGTGCAAGTTTCATCATTATCAATAGAGTTCAATGGAGCTAACGACCATAGTTAGCCAACAATGCTTTTGGGAAATGCCAGATTGTTTCAAAGCAACTCTACAGGGATAAAAATGTTTTAATGATGGTTCTGAGATCAATTCTGCTGTAAAGCATCTATAAAAAAATACAATAGTGTCACAGTTCTGTTCAGCAACTGTGTAAAGATTAGCAAATATGAATGTAGTTTAGTATAGCTGTAAAGCAGCCCTGTTCTAAACAGTGAAATCATCATTCAGCTCAGTTCAGTTCTCATCCTACAGTCAATTAAATACATGTACCCAACTAAGCAACCCAAAAGGCAACAGTGGCAAGGAATCCAAACTCCACTGATGACAGAAATGGAGAAAAAAAATCCTTTGGAGAAACCAGGATGAGTCAGGGCGGGGCAGTTCTCCGCAGGCCAGGCAAACCAAAATGGTGTGCTTTAATTCCAACTTGCAGAAAGTCAGATTGTGGAGTGGTATCATTTAGAATATTCACCCAGTTTCTTCTGTTTGATGATTGGAGTACATCACATGGTGAAGGAGTCCAAGCTGACCACATGAGCTGTGCAGAGGACTTGTCTGGTTCATATGGTCTTTACTGAGGATCTGTGCTGATGGCTGTCGTGTCGATGAGATTTTCACAGGGGATCATAGTTGTATGGTCTCACAGACATTCAAGTCTGTTGTGGTCGTCTCTAGGTGCAGGTCTTCTATCTGATGTGGATACAGACTGGATTTGGTAATCTCTGAATAAGAATGAAACAGAAAGACTAATATGTAGATTCCATTCTTATTACGATGTAAGAAGTACATTGGATGTTATGGGAACTGTTCCCAGTTCTGGTTTTTTATTTGTATTTCAGGTTAAAGAGATGGGTCTTTAATCTAGATTTAAACTGAAGAAAAATCACTAAGGAAAAATAATGCACAGTGTTCTTTTACTTATACTTACAGCATTGAAACAATACAACGCTATTTGAAAATTTGTGAAGTTATCCTTTTAAACATTAGAAAAAAAGCAGTGTTCAGCAGATAACCAATATGGCAGATATACTATGTATTGTGCAGCTCTTATTTTTATGCTTGGCATCATAGGATTTTTTCTCTCTCATAAAATAACACTGCGTGATCAGTTGTTATATTGACAGAGAAGCTCATTTCTCATTTATATGGTATATTCAGCCTTGGGAAGTAAGTAAAACTGATGACTGTAAAAGACTCATCATTGGCCTTGTGCTTCAGGCATACACCTACTTCCACAGAAAACAGATGGGCCTAAATAGTGCTCTGGACCATTGAAAAATATAGTCATGCCTGGCAAACTTATAGTCATGCTTGGTTTTCTTTATGAAAATGGACCTGAAAGCATGAAGAAAATGACAGACTTCAGAAATGATGCCCTCACTTCTGTCATGTGCACTTTCAGAAATGAAATGGCAGAGAGAGAAAGACTGCCAACTGGTACTAAGCATTCTAATGCAGTGTCACATCGCACCATTCTGCCAGCAAGCTGTGAGGCCTTATGGTTCTTTCAGAGAGATGCATGCTGGTACTGTGGACGTGTCTGGTCAGGCTTGGCTGCACAGATGAGGGAGGCAGTCGAGCTTCCTCTCCTTCCTCCTCCTCCTGTGACTCTCACTGAGACGTCTCTCTGTAAGGGTCTGTCAACTTTACCTGCCCTAGATATATTTAGAGAGGCCATTTTAATATCGCAGTATTTTTTCTCTAGTAGTGGATTTATTGTTTTGTTTCAAATGCTTTATATTCAGAGTGAAGCACAATGTGTTATTATTCTTCACTCTCTGTCTTTATATTTACTGAAGTCTTTAATTAATTAACCGACTACACCCTGTTTAGTGAAAGCAGCTAATTCTTGAGTATCAGGTTAATAATCTCTTCCCTTGCACCCTTGAGGTGTAGATCTACAGCAGTGCTGTTATTTCATAGCAGTCACAGAGTGGTTATATCCCCTGTTTAAGTAGTTGCCAATGGCAAGACAAATTTACTAAACAAGATTACAAGAAAACCAATGAGCAGACAGAACTGATAACAAGACAATGAACCAACAAAAACATGACACGTAAAACAAAACAACCACGTGGTAATCCAACAATGACTGTATGATTTTAAGATCCATCTTTTCACACCGTGGACAACTGAGGGACTCATATGCAACTATTACAGAATCTTCAAACATTCACTGATGCTTCAGGGTATCAGAGTCAATTTAACTTATTTTGTTGTCTGGGAAACATGTATGTATCTTCTGTAGCTTCTGGAGGGGAGTACTAAATGAAAAAAAATAAGCAAATAAGAAAAATGTACACATCTTCTGTTCAAAGGTTTACACCCCTGGCTCTTAATACATCATTTTTTCTTCTGAAGCATCAGTGGGCGTTTGAACCTTCTGTAGTTGCATATGAGTCCCACAGTAGTCCTCAGTGTGAAAAGATGGATCTCAAAATACAGTCATTGTTGGAAAGGGTTCAAATATACAAAAATGCTTAAAAAAAAAAAAAATTTGTGGGACCTGAAGGATTTTCCTGAAGAATAGCGGGCAGTTTGACTGTTCAGGACAAACAAGGGATTCATGAACAACTATCACTCAAAAAACAAAACAAAACAAAACACACAGCTGTGGATCATTCAGGTAACAACACAGTATTAACAATCAAGCGTATGTAAACTTTTGAACGGGGTATTTTTTATAAATTCAACTATTATATTCTTTTGTGGACTATATGTAAACATCTTTTATGTGAAATATCTTATTCAGGTGAGTACTAAATAAAAAATAACATGCATTTTGTATGATCCCATTTTGCAGATTCAGCAAGGTGAATATAAACTTTTGACCTCAGCTGTATATACTGAAAATAAAGCAAGCAAAGACTTTTGCAATCATTATGGTTGCGTTGTTTTAATTTCTTCTGACTCAAGAGCTATCAAAACAACATGCGGTGTAGGGTGCCATGGACAAGGTGCAATGAAGTTCTGCAAGAAGTAACACCCCTTTCACTTTTCTGCTTTTCACAGAGAGTGAAAATGAGAATGGAAAATGGTCATTTTTACAAATATTGGACCTTTTTTTGTTCAAAAAACCTTAAGTCATTAAAATCAGAAACTGCATTTCATGACCCCTTTAAGGGATTTGAATTATTGAAGCATGATGATGTGTATGTTAGGTAACAGAGAGGGTCTTTGGTCTAGATTAAAACTGACACAATGTGTCTGCCTGCTAAACAATGCTAAGAAGACTGCTCCAGAGTTTGAGTGCTAATTTAATAAGCTTGCAGTACGCATTCATTTTCATTCATATTACAAAATAGCATGCAAAAATATATTAAAAAGTATATCAGTGTTGTTAAGAGAAGATAAAATATCCTATTATAAGTCCTATAAAATACCTAAAAGACTGGGCAGATAGATTGTCTGATAGGTCACTAACATTGCCAGTGATGATGCACTCAGTCATCTATGTAAGTACTTACAATCCCAAGAGCAGTGCAATCATCTTAGCCTCACCCTGAGGTTTAGCAAGTACATCACTGTGTTTTTTTCTTTCTCTCTGTGTCTCTTCTCCCCAGTTTTTTCTCACTTCCCCACAAACAGGCTTTAAAGCTCAAGATGTCTCTAGAAAACCTAGGGCCACATCAATTAATCATGTTGTGCTCTAACATTAAAGCATAGTGACACTTGTAATAGACCTTTTTTTCTAAGAAAACCCGAAGTGAGGAGAACATCCACTTACTCTCTATACACACCATAATCAAGACTAGGATACATGCAAACTATTGGTTTCTTGAAATCATGAAATGTAATTTGTGGGTGATCCTATCAAATGCCCCATTTCATTATACATACAATGTATAAATAGAACAGAACAAACAGGGGGAGGTTTTGATTAAATTTAGCCTATTCGTGCCAAAGCAGCAAGAAGGCATTGCATCGCTTGGATCTCTAAGCCCGAATGGCCAGGTGCCAGTCTCGCTGACATGACATCATAGAGTCACAGCAGTGCTCAAGCTTTTGCGTCTGTCTATACGTCTCCATGGCTTCATTGTCTTGTGTGATTATTTCAGTGCCCCCCTAGGCTTTGGCTCTTTATCACTGAATATTGCACAATAGAACTTGCTCCCTAAAATCAAAAATGTCTTTTCTTTTACGTAGATTATTCAGAGTTGCATGCGGTTCTGTTATATACCACAAATTCAACGCAAATACCAAACTAATGTCTGGGTGGATCGGTTACAAAATTAGGTGACAAAACAGATCAGATGCTCCCTGGACCAATTAAAACCTATAGGGTCTAGTTTTAGGGTCCTGATGGACATGAGGTTTACTCAGCATTGAGTAAGTGGATTAGTTACCTCCCCACTTGGAAGAGTAATAGGAGGGAAATAGAAATCAGGCCATTAATCCTATTGTTCGAGAAGAGGAGTGAAAGAGAGAGGAAGAAAGCACGAAAGAGCGCCTTTGTGTCTCCATCAGATAGAGAAGGTCAGCTTTTCAGGGGAAAAGTGCTGCACTTCTCTATCTCTGCCTAGGAGTTACAGAGGAGTGGGAATGCTTTTGATAACCAGAGAGAGTGAGGGTAAGATTCCATTATTATGCCTCCATGGCTGGTTCAATTATTTCTCTCCAGCGAAGTGTTTTTTAGATTCCTGCTTTCTTTCTGCTGTGGTTCAACTACCACAGATGTCTTTCCTTTCTTTTGTTCTCTCAGCTTTAATGAACTTTCATAAAGGCAAAAATGTTCACATCACATTCAGTGGAGGGATAAATAACATCTTAAAATTACTTTGCTGTATTTACAGCAATGTTGTGGTGATATTGTAAGTAGTGAGATTAATAAGGAATCATATTTCTAATATAGATTGTATGGATTGAGAGTCTGGCCCACACCACTGAAGGAATCAGATGGTAAACAAAACATACATACACTACGAAGTTTTGCTTGGCATCTCTATCACTGAATGTTTGTCATCCTCATATTATGGATGTAAATGCCAATCATGTTGCACAGAATTGCAGCATAACCACCACAATGATTGTTCCATCTGTAGCTCTATTTGAAGAAAGTTCAGAAAGAAATATAAATAATACTATGATGCTGATCCACAAGTACTACTTTGGCATAATGTCTTGTACCCATTTAAAGACAACAAATTCATTAAATGTCATTATTAATCTGACTAATGCAATTTTTGAGACTGTTTGACATACTGATATATGAAGAAAAACCATTTGATGGAAAGATTGACGTAAAGGGATCTTACAGTGACTATGTTTGCATGGACATTAGTAATCTAATTATTTACCTTATAAGACAATATTAGGATTTAGGTGTTTACATGAGTTGCTTTTAGAATATTCCTTTCATGTTCGCATTTTACATGTTAGAGTACACAGATCGTCATTGGCACACGTCATTACATCCCCACACGAGGCTATGTGACATCCCTTCCAGAATTTCATATATTAACATATAGATCATTTTTCTTATGGTGCCATATAATTTTTAATTTTATGAAAGTTTCAATAGCAGTTAATTATTTGTCATGCTATACGTGCAAAACAGATGTCGGCGTTGTTGAAGCCATGCTCTTTTGTTTACCGTCAAATGGTTGACCATTGCCGTGGGTTATGGGTTAAGCCATGGTGCCCACCATAACATTAACTGTCTGAATAGGTCACTTAGTACTGTGAAGCCAATATCACTAAACGTATTCAGAATGTCTGAAACCAGTAAATGCCAGCCGGATTTTATCTTGCGATCGTTCACAACAGTCCGTAGCACTTTACAGGTTTCATTTATGTCAAAGATTTTGTAGATAATGTTGTATGCATAAATGTAGTTATTTTTGACAAAACTGCAATGATGAAAGTGGTATAAATACAATTTAAAATTACAGAGTATGTGTATGCTTTTTAACAAAGTACACATGAATTAAGTGCCCATGTGGTTAACTTTTTAATCTAGCCTTGTTTAAATTATAATCCAGGATTTAATAGTCTTAATTCAACACTGAAGAGATTACTCCTGTCTGGATAGTTTAGACATGGCCTAGACTGTTTTTGTGTCTTGTCTCGTCTCTCTAGGTTTTATTTCTGTCTCTGTTAAACAGCGAGACAGTGAGCATCTGCTTTACAACAGGCTGTTGAGAATACAACATATCACATCTGCACCAATAATACGCTTGATGTCAACAACAGCTTCAACACTTCATGATTTTTGGCTAAGGAAAAAAAATAAAACTGTAACAAGGATGGTCAATAAAACTTTAATAAACAGAAGTCTTAAAATGCAATTTATTGTGGTTATTATTGTCACCACTATTGTCCCATTTTCTTTGACAATCATCCTGTGACATCTTTTAATTTTTCCAATGGGGATTAAGTGATCCCTGCTGAGAAAGATCTTAGTTTAAGCTGCATGATCCATGATCACCAGCAAGACACTTTTACTAGATTTAATGTGGAAAAACGGTCTGTTAGTCTAATCTCTGTCTGTGACAACATCTTTACTAAATGTTATCTTTGATGTCCTTAATATCCTGTTAACATGCATAACATTTGTTGTTTACATCCCCATTAACCCTCATGTTTTGTTTGAAGTCTGAGAGACAGAGTAATAACACAAACAACAGCTTTAACATTAAAATATCCGGATGATTTAACATGACTTTTCCTAATCCTACAACAACTGATTATAAATATTTCTACCTGATAATGTGCATCAGATATCCACTACATACATTTCAAAAGAATAAAAGTCATTTTCCCTATGTGTGGGTGTCTGGTTTGTGCTATAACCAACATATTAAATCTTCAATAATATCTGATTAAGGTTTTGATTAAGTCAGAAATCAGTCTGAATAAAAGTCAAAATAAAAGTTAATCTCAAATACAGTATAGATCTCAAACACAAAGAACACACAGTTCACACAGAGTTAAAAAGCAAAGACTTAAGTTCAATATTTTATAGAAAAGAACAGTTTAAAAGTACTGGCTTTCTATTTTTTAAATTAAAATTATTAAAATGTTACGAAAATTTTACTCTTTTTTGTTTGTTTGTTTTAAAATTAAATTATTGAACTCAAAAGTACTTATTGAGCAACGAAAAGCGAGGCAGGTTCTCACATATTCCCTTCTCTGTTTTACTCTCACGGTGCTTTGCTTTGATCTGAACGAAGAAGAACAAAGACAAAAATGAGGTCAAGTTGGTGGGAAAAGAGGGTTGTTATCTTTGTTTGTATGTAAACATATACTGCGGGAAATAGTTTACAGTATATCCTGCACTACACAGCTGTATAATTTGACCACACACATCTAGGCACAGTTAAATTTATCATTTGCCTATTCATGGCTTTGTATAGCCATACTTTTTGCATCCAGAATATAGGTAATTAACATTAACATGGTAAATGCTATAATAAAGACAGTTAGCTGGTTGTTATGCTCATGTTAATATATTTCCTTCTTCTAGTGTACTTCCAAAGCATTAGTCCCTCAAAATGTCACTTCTTACTTTATAATTCCTTTAAATGTGATCTGTCATATCTTACAACATATGCCTTGAGGTCAACATTACCAAAAATATTCCCCACAGAATCAAGAATCAGCAGCTACCACATGTGCTCGCAGCTAATGCAATCCTCCCATCATACTGAGAGGCAGCTTGCTCTCTCAGCCCTGCTCACAGCCAGACAGTCTCCATATGATGCCACATCTACGCAACACCTGATGCCCCCCACCTGTGTATTTGCTATGCCTTTTGTGCAATTCCGCCATCTTGGCTCTGCAGGGGGTGGCCTGCAGTATTGGCTTAGAGCCAACATGGTGGCAGATGGTTCGTCTGCTGCTGGCCTCAGGGTCCTAAAGCCGCTTGTATTTGACACAGCCAAGGCCAAGCAGCCTCTGGTTAAACGTCTCACAGTTTTACAGTGTGTATATGCAGTTGCCATGGCAACCAAGCAATTATCCACACAGAAGAAAAAGAAAATAATTATCTACATATATAAAAGTGCTTTTACCAGCTGTTAGGATATTTTTCTAAAGAAAGTGGCAAGGGTGATGGTTCTCAATTAAACTAGCAGCTTTAGTCATTATGATATTGAAGAAGCCACTTCTGTACATCTGCTTCCCATTTCTACATGTTTAATTAGTGTATTTTTTAAATGAATTTACTTCATCATAGCTTGTCTGGTGTCTAGAAATCTTTAAGATGATTTGTATCAAACAAACTCAGTCTTTAAACTAATAAAAATTACTGGTATGAATTTAATACTCTCTTTATCTCTGTATTTTGTTGTCTTTATCCCTCTTTCACACCATCTCCTTTTCCAAAAATGCATAGATGTTGCTCATGAGGCTGTGGGCCCAGTTGATGTCTTTGTGATTTCATTGGTTTCTGTGATCTGTATTTGGCAGAGTCCCTGTGCGCCATGCTGAATGCAGTATGTCATTTGGTGTTTCTTTGTACTTCATGATCTGAGGTTACAATGAGGCCCACTGTAAAAAAAAAAAAAAAAAAAACTGTAAAAATGCTACAGTAAAAACCTATTAATTGATTAACGGTAAGTTCCCCTACTACAGTGGGGAACATAATTATTTGATCCCCTGCTGATTTTGTATGTTTGCCCATTGACAAAGAAATGATCAGTCTGTGATTTTAATGGTAGGTTTATTTTAACAATGAGAGACAGACTAACAACAACAACAAAAATCCAGAAAAATGCATTCCAAAAAAAGTTATAAATTGATTTGCATTTTAATGAGTGAAATAAGTATTTGATCCCCTATCAGTCAGCAAGATTTCTGGCTCTCAGGTGACTTTTATACAGGTAAAGAGCTGAGATTAGGAGCACTCTCTTAAAGGGAGTACTCCTAATCTCAGCTTGTTACCTATATAAAAGGCACCTGTCCACAGAAGCAATCAGTCAATCAGATTTCAAACTCCAAGACCAAAGAGCTGTCCATTTCAATCTCCCTCAGTCTGGGGCTCAACACAAGATCTAACTTCATGGAGTTTTAATGAGAATGGTGAGGAATCAGCCCAGAACTACATAGGAGGATCTTGTCAATGATCTCAAGGCAGCTGGGACCATAGTCACCAAGAAAACAAATGGTAACCCACTATGCAGTAAAGGACTGAAATCCAGCAGTGCCTGCAAGGTCTCCCTGCACAAGAAAGCACATGTACGGGCTCATCTGAAGTTTGCCAATGAACATCTGAATGATTCCGAGGAGAACTGTGTAAAAGTGTTGTGGTCAGATGAGACCAAAATTGAGCTTTTTGGCATCAACTCAACTTGCCGTGTTTGGAGGAGAAGAAATGCTGCCTATGACCCCAAGAGCACCATTTCCATCATCAAACATGGAGGTGGAAACATTACACTTTGGGGGTGTTTTTCTGCTAAAGGAACAGGACAACTGCACCGTATCAAAGTGGGAACCTCCTTCCCTCAGCCAGGGCATTGAAAATTTTGCTACCAAGTAAAACCAAGTCATGTTTTGGGGTTAAATACTTTACATACTTTAAATACATTAAAATACATTAAAATGCAAATCAATTTATAACTTTTTTTTTTTAAATGAGTTTTTCTGGATTTCTGTTGTTATTCTGTCTCTCACTGTTAAAATGTGTGTACAAAATCAGCAGGAGATCCAATAATTATTTTCCCCACTGTATATATGGTGAAAAACTGTACTGGCCATTACATGTACTATACCGTTTTTGAAAGTGAAAAAGAATGTTTAATTTACAGTGAATAACTGTAATTTGACATTCCCAGTATTCCCTGTGTCACTTTTTTACATTTGATGTTTTTTTGTTATTTCAAAGGTCCAAAACAGATTTCAGTACTTCCATAGGTTGGTATATTAGCATTATATCAGTTAATGAAATTATGGTACTTAAATGTATATTTAAGTTAAATCCATAAAACCTAAAATGTTGCTACCGTGTTTTTATGGTAAAATTCTCTGAACCACAGCTGCCAGGTTTTTTTTTACCGTAAATTTTATGGATTTTTTTTTTTTTGTGGCATATATATGGTCTAAGTCAGGGGGCTCATACACATATACACATATGACGTTTATACTCATTTCAGAATAATTCCTTACATGATACTTATTTTTGAGAGATAGTTCCCTCATGATCCCAAATGCATAATATTCTCCATATTAGCCATCATACAGAATTCATCATTAGCACAGTACCAGCATAACATCATGCATAAACCAGTAGTTTACTGGATATAAATTGCAGGACTTTACTGAGTCCTAGTTTGGCTTCATTTGACCTGTAATCAGAGAGGAACATTCCCAAAGCCGCTTCAGGGAAGGACTACGTTTTTTTAACGGAGCGTTCTGTCATCTTGTGTTTGCAGCATTGAGGAGTGTATTTGTGGAAACATGATCCCAAAAGCAGCCATCTGCCCAAATCCCTTCCTTATGTGAAAAACATTTTTTTGAAAGTTATTTATTTATTTTTAAAATGTGACGCATAATTATATATTTATAACCCCTATTTATTTCATGCTTGCGCTCTAGTTAACTGACTCTCTCTCTTGCCACATTTAAATTTAATCCAAGATATGGAATATATCATCCTTCCTTACCACTCATGACATTGATTCGCTCTAAAAAAGTAAACAACATTTCCCATAAACTTATCCACCCTCTTCTTTGGCATCCCTAGCTGTTCTACCTCATGCATATTCATTCCTTAATTAGTGGGGGCGTAAACTGAAAGCATAATATCTGCCCTTCATTGGATTTCCAGATCAGGTCTTTCATGGTGGATTAGTGCTAATGACTTATTGTAAAGAGTATGTATGGTGGAACCACTCATTGACATGTTGTCTTCTTTAAATGTCCTCCTTAATCTATGCATTCCGCCTGCTCATACATATTCATCACCCCTTATGGTTTATGGCTAAAGCTATGCTTATTCAATCCTACATTTTATCAACAATGCAAAGAAAATAACTAATAATACTCTCTTAATTATCTTAATAAGACATGTTTCTTAATATATTACCTATAGACGCTCAAATTTTATTCAAAGTTCATTTGCAAATCTGTGAGCCTCTTACTTCCAGTACAACCACAATCTGACATTAACAGCTATACACAAAATTCCCATCCTCCCCTAATTATTGTAGGTCACCCTTCCTTCTTTAGGGTATGCAGATTAGTCATGAATATTCTGCCTTGTTTTGTGAGGGCATGTTTATTAGCTCCTGAGAGACCTGTAAGACCCTGATGTTTGCTCACTAATAATCACACAGTGATTTGTTGGTGGATGATTTGATATTTTGTGTGGCAGTCGAGGCGTGAGATTATCACAATCCTTTTATCACACCCCCTACTGTGGATTTCTGTATTGCAAATTGTGGTATAAAAAGTAAATGTCTTGATTTTTTTTTTTTTTTTTTGGACTTTTTGGAAGTTTATGGATTTATTACATTGAGTCTTGCCATAATTATTAATGCTGTCACAATGATTCTTGGCATTTTNCTTGATTTTTTTTTTTTTTTTTGGACTTTTTGGAAGTTTATGGATTTATTACATTGAGTCTTGCCATAATTATTAATGCTGTCACAATGATTCTTGGCATTTTAGTTTCATTTAATCACCTAGCTTACACATTTGTACATTTCATAAACTCCATCAGGAAAAGTAGTAAAATCTAATTTTACTACCCTCAGTTTTCCCTGTCTCAAAATGTAATCTTGCTCTTGCATCACTTTCCTCTATTTCACTCCATTAACACCTTACTTTCTTTGTCTCAGATTTCTTATTCAGCCTTCCTTTTTTCTGTCCAAGTAGTAAATGGGGTTGAAATGCAGAAATGAGTCAGCAGCATGTATGGGGAGACTAAAGAGAAGTAAAATGCATGTGCATTATGTTTAATGGGTAAAAGCAAGGTTTTTATATGAGAACACACAGCAGAAATAAGTGCATGTGTTCGAGTGTGTGTGTGTGTGTTTTTTAGGCACGAATGTGACTACCTGTCTGAGTAATGGGCTAATTAGTTTTAATGGAAAGCTCATCTTTATAATTGAGCAAATGGGTCTTTCAGAAGGTGCTCATTAAATCTAACATAGTCTTCTCAGTACAAGAACATACTGTAGTACATTAATTATATAAACCAACATAAGAGGTGACGTTGTGTTGGCACAGAATGGCTCGACATTTCTTTGTTTGTGTGTGGGAGTACATAGTCCGAGGTTGTCTTTTTTAAGACTATTTTGACTACTTGATAAATCATATCTGACTTCAGCTGACATGCTGAAACAAAGTCACAGTTATCAATTCACGTCATAAAAAGTATGCTGTAAAAGGAATGATTATTGTATTCTTAATACAACTGTTCTGAGGTCTTCAAAACAATTAAAGGGGTGTGTTCAAAATTACATAGGCCTATTTCTGATAGGTGCATCTTTTGAATAAGCAATTACCCTTGCAGCCTTTAGAAAGTATGTTCTATATAGAATGAATGTGAGGAGGATGAAGGTACTGCAGATGTACTACATTCAAGTCAGGTCTATTCACCTTTATTTATATGCAGTCAAACCAAAAATTATTCAGACACCAGATATAATTTTTGATATTTTTTTTTTACTAGTTGGTGCAGGACACTATGGTTCATTTATAGTGCATATGGGCCAAAAATTCTTCATACAGTGGACTACCAGTAAAACTGATAAAAATTTGGGACCAAAAATTTGATTTGACACTTTGACCTATGTTTTGTTACATACCTTTCTATTAAAGTTATCTGACACTATCAAGACAAATTTGTTCTGGCACAGTTTAACTCTGAGTTCTTATCATATTTTATTACCATTTTCTTAACTATAGCGAATAAACCGTGATAATGTGAGAAATGTTGAGAAAAAGGTGTCTGAATACATTTTGGTTTGATTGTAGCTCTTTATACAATGCAGATTGTTTCAAAACAACTTTGCATTAATAAACAGGAAAATAACAAAATCAGTGACTCTATCTACATCAAATATCAGACAAATTCTGCTGTAAAGCAGCTCTACAAAGACTATTCAGTCAGGGTAGTGTTGATCCAGTTTACTTCAAAAATTGTGTAAAGATCTTTATTTATGAAACCGGTTCAGATCAGACATAAGCAGCTCTGACTGTTTTATGAATACTCTGCATTCGAACATACTACTCTTTTCACATACTGTTTTTCGCCTACTATATAGGGAAGTATGCATATTCAGATGCAGCCAGTGTCTTTATGAATGAGTCATTGATTCAGTCATTCAGCCGATTCTTTTAAAACACTTGATTTATTCATGAATGAAATACCACTACTGTGTGCTACTTGGAAACACATAAGTTCATTCTGCTGTGGATTTGTTTGGTTGGTTTTTGCTGTCAAAAGTAGATCTAAATGATCTTTTTTGTTTGTTTGTTTGTTTTATTCTAAAATACAATTCCTGACTTATTTTCAGTTGTAAAAATCCACCAAATCAAGACTTCTATTTTGCCAAATCTACATCTGCCATTATAATGCAAACAGAGAATATTCCATGAATGTGTACATTTTTTTTCATTTAGTTACAAAAAAATAATTCTGAATATGATCAGATATTATCTCCTTATTCTTTGTTCACATGTGATTTAGATGACATGGAATCTCCTCTTGACATTCTTGGTGATTCCTTTTCTTGTCAAGGAGGGGGGATGGAAAACATACGTGTAACACCCACACCATCCCCCTCACCAAGCACCAGCACAGAGCTAGAAGTCATATGACATGTTTGTCGACTCAGGGGCCACAAACCAGATTGACCATTTGGAGATGTGGACCAGAGATAGTGAACAGATATCACTAGAGATGGTATCACATCATCTGTGTCCTGCTGGTCCAATTGCCTGAGGTGAAAGACAGAGTAATACTGTTATTACACGGGTGGAGAAGACCAGGGGATGAATGGCAGGACCGCTTAATGACCTGCAGTTCTGCTGCTGATGACTCAACACGCTCCCTCAGCCAGTCAATGAACAGTGTTGGAGTAATGAGGCAGAGGAAGGTGAGGAGTTATTGGAGGTGAGAGGTAAGGGCTTGGGGGAGGGATAGAGGTGGCCAGTGTACTGGAATACACACACATACTGATGGAAATGGAAAAATAATGTGTGCATTTTGTTGTGGACACATTCATTTGTGTTTTGATGGTTTCCTGTTTTGCTCTTTTCTTTCCATGGGTGCTGATATTCCAATATTATTATATGCACAGCATCATATGCTTTGAACTGAGCTTAAAGCCCTGTTCAGACCAAGAACAATAACTATAAAGATGACTTTAAAGATATCCACCTACGGACCATATCATCTGATTTTGCGCGTTTATCTGCCACTTTAAAGTTTTTGAGCTCATTATAGCAGGATTGATTGGCTGTTCCCGTGACGTTCCCATTGAGTTATGAAAACATTATTTTTGGAAAAGAAAGGAAAGGACGTGACATGACCCATACTAGGTATTTGAGCTCTGCATTTAACCCATCCAAGTCCACACAGCAGTGAACACACACACACAGCAGTGGGCAGCCATATTGCTGCAGTGGAGTGAGCACTGGATATTCACTCCCTCCACCTTCAATCCCTGCCAGACCTGGGACTCAAACCTGCAACCTTTCAATTACAAGCCCGATTCCCTAACCATTAGGCCATGACTGCCCTTTTGAAACATTATGTTCTCAGGACATCTAGAATGTTTCAGTCTCTCGTTATAATTAAAACGTTATTAGAACGCTCCATTCCCCATTATATTAATGTTCTAAGAACATTCCCCTAACGTTAGTTTTTGGTTATTTTTTGGTGAACCAAATACTAATGTTAGGGAAACTTTCTTTTTAGGTTATATTTATTTGTAATCATAAAATAACGTTCCCAGAACATTGCATGATGGTGGTTATTAAATAACCTAAAAATAACTTACAGAGAACTTTCTCTAATGGTTATTTTTAGGTTAATTTTTTTTTGTAACCATAAAATAACGTTCCCAGAATGTGGCAGGGTGGTTGTTTTTAAAATAACCTAAAAATAACGTTCCCTAATGGTTATTCTCAGGTTATTTTTATAATCCTGTAAAACTATCTTTCAAATGAAAATGTTGCAGATGTTTTGTGCTATGACCTATACAGAGCCCTGTAATTCATTTAATGTAGCATTTATTAAAATACAGGAATTAGATCAAACAAAACACGTTTTGAATTATAATTTTTGTCAGGGTGCAGGGCGTAGGAATAGGCGAGGACTCAATTGTGCAGAGAACACTGCTGGCACTGTGGCAGGCTTGGCAGGACAGAAACATGCAACATTCAACAATGAACTGGCCCAGGACTGCAAACACAAGGACAATAAATAGGGAGCAAATGAGGCAGGTAATGAGGGAAACACATGGGGCAAATTAACCAATAATCAGGTAACAAGATGAGTGGGGTCAAGACAATAGACATGAGAGCGCATGGCATGTGGAAACAAGATAAAAGCCATGTGCTCACACAAAAACATTTGTGATGGTTGATGTGCTCAGATTATTTTCATTAATTAAACAATAGATAAAAACAAAATATGGGGTATATAATAGTGATTAGGTGTCTTATACTGTATTGGGTCGTGATTGTGCTGGATGATTACTGATGTTCAGCGAAGTGATCATGTTGGAGTAAAGATATTAGGAAAACGACATAATAACGTTCTAAAAACCAAAAACTAACGTTCTGGGAACTTTAGAATAATGTTCTACAAACTAAAAACTAACGTTCTTGGAATGTTATATTAACGTTAGGAGAACATTATAATAACGTTCAAAAAAACAAACACTAACTTTCTGGGAACTAAAAGCTAATGTTCTGGGAAAGTTTGAAGAATGTTAGAGTATCATTCTACAAACCAAAACTAACATTCTGGGAATGTTTGAACAACATTCTACAAACTAAAAACTAACGTTCTGGGAACATTATATTAACGTTGGGGTAACATGACAATTACGTTCTAAAAACTGAAAACTTACTTTCTGGGAACCAAAAACGAACATTCTGGGAACGTTTGAAGAATGTTGGAATAACGTTCTACAAAGCAAAAACATTCTGGGAACGTTAAGAAAACTTTTCTGGCCAACCAAAAACAAACCATAAAAAAACTAACATTCTGGGAACATTTGAAGAATGTTAGAATAACGTTCTACAGACCAAAAACTAATATTCTGAGGATGGTAAGAAAACTTTCCCGGCTGTTGGCGCCGATAGCCTTGTGGGCAGTGTGCCGACATATGGTGCAATTGCACCTCGGGTGTCCCGAGTTCGAATCCCACCTCGTGGACTTTTCCCGATCCCACTCTCTCTCTCTCCCTCTCCCTTCCTGTCATATCTCGACTGTCCTGTCAAAGAAAAATCGAAAAAACACCAAAAATAAATAAATTAATTAAAGAAAACTTTCCTAGCTAACCAAAAACAAACAAACGTTCTGGGAACCAAAAGGTAATGTTTTGGGAATGTTTGAAGAATGTTATAATAATGTTCTACAAACCAAAAACTAACATTATAGGAACGTTAAGAAAACCTTCCTGGCTAACCAAAAACAAACCATAAAAAATAGCATTCTGGGAACCAAAAACTAATGTTTTGGGAACCAAAACTTGTTACACTTTGCATTCTAGTGTATTTTGTTATTCACTGTTATTGCAAATGTCAGAAAAACAGTTTGAGAATAAATAAAGTGTCTTTTGACTTTTAAGCATACTGTAAGATTTTAATTTTAATCAAAAAGTTTTTTGCTCTCTCTCATGCCAGGGGAAAAGGCCACTGAATGTGTCTTTGTGTCATTGGATACAGAAATTATGTTGCTATGCAAATGTCTCATTTTGTCAATACATATTTTTAATAACGTTTTTAAAACGTTCCACTAACAATGCAAAAAAAAAGTAAAAAAAATGTTTTTATGTTTATTCTTTAATCAGCTGGGGAAAAAAATCGTTCTGAAAGTGATTTCAACAATATAATTTCTCTGTGCCTTTATCGTTATGTCTGTGGTGTGAACGGGCCTTTATTTGTATGGAACCTGGATTCTTGGAGCTCTGTTTTAGAAGACCAGTATGCACATATCCCAGTTTTTATTCTCTGTGAATTGGTATCCTCGTTAACATTTGCTGCACTGTGTTGTCACTGGCCTAGTGCACTAATACACTATCTGGTAGCCCAACATTTTTAACTCAGAGACACACACGCACATCTAATTAATGAGGGTTTGTATGGCTGCGACTGTCCAGACAAAGATTTAATCCAATTGTGATACTGTTTGTCCAGAGCTGTGTCTGTTTATGTTGTCCTGCAAGGTCATCTTTCAGTCTGGTACTGATGGGCACTATCAGATACACACGCATACACTTAATTAAAGACCTTGCTAACCGATTTCCGTTTAATTAATGACCAAGCAGTTCATTCAGTCTGATTTTATGTCACAAACTCTAGTTTCAATATCACCTCTGCACCCATGCATTGATATTGTTAGATATACTTCCACAAGTTCTATGTTTCGAAATTTAATTCCTTTCACACACATATAATTCTTCCACTTCCCCCCATTAAGATATTACATTGTGGATGTGACCCTTTAGAAATATCCCAATCAGAGGTCTCTGTAGGGGTCTCTGTGTAAACCGCAATGATTCTTTCTTTATGCTCAGGGGACAGCGAGACCTCACTTCAAGGGTTCAGGCCCCACACTGTGTGTTACTCGCTCAGCTCAGGGGAAGAATAATAATGTCCTCCATCAGATAAGTTCCATGACAATCCCTTTAAGGTCTTTTCAACATGCCATAGCTGATTGGTCTTTCTATAAATGACCTTTCTATAAAAGACTTTAGAAGCTGATCAGAGATCAGTTGTTGTATGTTGTAGTCTGTGATGATGAAGGTATGGGAAGCTGATATGGGAACAGTTATTAAATGCACACAGCACATTTGGGCCTCCAGGAATTCACCTATGCCTGCTTCTGTCCTTTTGTTTAGTCCATAAAAGAGTTTTCTGGAGTTCAGCAAGGTTGAGTGGAACTCATGTCCAGCTAGTTGAGAGTTTAAGAACATGATATAGGCAGAGTAATTAATTATAGCTTGGTTATGTACACATTGGCAAGAAACCAGTGTGTTAATAAAATGCAGCCATTATTTACTGACTACGGCAATAAAATATAGCCATCATTTACTGAGTTAGCTTACATAAGGGTGTCAGCAAGTTCATTTGTGTTTTTTTCAACCTTTTTTAAATTATTGAGAGGTTTTAGTATTATAATTATCATCATCCAAATTTCTATATTTTTATCTAACTGGATTGCTATATTTCCTTATATTTTTGTAGCCTAAAAAAAACAAAACAAAACAACAACAAAAACAGAACAAAACATGGTTTGATTTCTGAAAAATATGTCACTACCTGGAAGACAGTGTCATTAACAACCCAGCTTTGTCAGCTCAAAAAAAAAAAAAAAGACAAAGAGGAAGGAAAGTGAACACAGAAAAGAAAATGTAAATGACCGAACAATTAGGGCAAAATTCCCCAAACGCTCCCTTTAATTTGAGAAAGAAAAACATAAAAGTACACCCATCCTGTAAAACAGGATTCTCACCTGTCCAGAAGGGGGCGTCCGGAGGAATGACTGTAGCTGACACTTGCACATAATAAAAGATCGTTAAAACAACAGTCATCAACTGATTTGAGCAATTAAGAATTAGGTGAAGAACCTAGATGTTGCTCAACAATTTTTGTACCTATTTAGTGCCGCCGTCACCTTTGACCGCTCGCCGCCTCTCAGATTCGCTGGCCTTTGTCCTGCTGCCCCGTGAAATCCAGTGAGTGCTGAAGCCCTTAGATGTCGTTGTTCTTGCGCGGATTACAGAGAGGCAGATGGACAGCGGGTCGTGGCCTGCGCAAATCCGCCCTCCCCCGTGCTTTTGTCGGGAATACGAGTGGATTTATCAAAGCACTCCCTCTATGCCTTCTCATTCTTCATGCACGTTGCAGTCGCAACAACGGCTTATATTAATCATAAATAATGGAAATGACATGTCTCCTCATGACAGGTCATATATTTAAATTTTGAAATATTGGAATAGAATAAATAGAGGCATGTTATATTTACTAAAGAATGTGGAAAGTGTATGATATAATCATTGGCCTGTCATTACTATGAGCTTGGCCATATATGATCTTGATCGAGATATTTTCTTTCCAGTAATTTAATTGCATTTTATAAAGAAAGAATAAATGGTGTGTTAGGCTATCGCTCTTTGTTTGATATTGCTATTCAATATACAGTTAGGAACAATTGTTTATTTGCATGACTGCATGTATTTCTGCATGTAATTAGAATCAGAACCAGAAACGTTAAATTCCTTACGATTCCTTTGAACTCAACGCGCTTTACCTGTTGTTGTGACGTAGACCACGGGGCGGGGCACGTTAGGACTTGACTGAAGCCTCCGCTGCCTATTAGAGATTATTGAGGCGGCTGGAAAGCGAATTCACGCTTTTGGTTTTCTTTCTTAGGCTGGTACATTTGCCTTCTGTTGTGTATGTTTTTTAAATCTCACATTGGACATATTCAGCTATCATTTACTCGGACAGGAATATCGGATGGGCATACGGGACAATTGAATTTGTGTTCAGCACGGGCTGGAGGATTTGAACGCCAGGCTACAAGCGCTTCTTCTGCTTTAAGCTTCTGACAGCGAATGTATTACACATCGGATTCAACTTCGAGAAAGTTTGACATTTGCTCGGAAGCAAGCAGATTTTGTTTCTACCCATATTGTGGGATGCGCTGAATTGTGCTGGAGAATATTTCGAAAGCTAACATCGTGGACGTTTCGAATTTATGCTCTAATACATGAATATGCTGACCTTAAATTAATTTAGTAAAACTAAGCAGCTATATTTCATACCTTAACTATTTAATCCCCTTCAAATCTGCGTAGCCAAATCTACAACATTATTGCTATAATGACCTGCAGCTGAGATTGGAAATAAAGGACTGTCTCCGAACTTGTAGAAGAGCGGTTCGGATTATCGGAACATGAAGTCAGTAACCGGTCTGTTTGTTGTAAGCGTGTTGCTGTGTTCAACGATCACATCCTGGAGCGCGACTATCACCAGCTATGGAGGTGAGTTAGGTTCAACTGATAAAGGAAAAAGTAATAGCTATTAATGACATCTATCATTGAAATATTTGAAACACAGAGTAGCATTACTCAAACAGAAAATATTTTAATAAGTCAAATAAGTAAAAAAGTGTTTTTTGACACTTTTGGTGTGTGAACTTTTGCGTTTTTCGAAACAACGAAGTCTAACCTAGCTAATAAGCGGGAGGCAGGTGACAGCCTGTGCGCGCACACTTTCTAATCACCATATAAGATTAGAACACATGACAGGTATAGTTTGGTTTGTGGAAGCTGTCGATTCTTTATTATTTTAGCTTGGTGTTTTGTGGAATCGTAAGCTTTATACATCTTTAGTGTTTCTATGTTCTTTTCTTAAGACGAGTCCTATAGGCTACATTATGATTCACGAATGATAGATAGATAGATAGATAGATAGATAGATAGATAGATAGATACCGTGTGCAGCTGGACAATAACAATACAGTAGCTACGCAAAAGTAGGCTACCACATGTGTTGCAATACATTTATGACATTAGCAGGTAAACAAGATACGCAGTTCACTAAATGAACACATTACTTATTACAGTAATATTAAATAGGTCTATACCAATATGTGGCAAAATTCTGTACATACACACATACGTATATATATATGCGTGTGTGAGAGACAACATTTGGGGTAGTCGTGTTTCCTCCAGCGTTGTTTTTCTGGATTTGTAAATGTGAATGATGTGTTTACTCTTGTGTTTACCTTATTTTGCCGAGACTCTCTCACTTTCTCAGCAGTATACTTTGCTCCTCGTGCAGGTAGTCAGACTTGCACATTTGTATGTAGACTACCGTGAAACAGCAGTTGACAGTTTGGGGCAGAATGCATAATGCATATTAGACAGTCATATGCGCTTTCCATAGGCATGCTGGTGCTGAAATTATGTGAATTGCCACCCCTGAAAAGAAGGTCAGAAGATGATTTACTTAAAAACACTACAGCACCTTGAACACCCGTCTTCACCTGTGCACTGTTTAAACAGATTCTGCAGTCCACTCACTGGCACGTTTTTTATGACACTGAACTCTCGGTCACACTTTACAGGTGTGCTTTTTGTGTTAAGCATGTTCTGGTCAAACGCATTCTGCCCAAAGTTCTTTTTTCTGCCAGTTTAATGTCATTTAAGAGTTTTATGTACAAATAGTTTCATAAACTGGCAGGTATGCCGTTGTACTGAATATCCGCACATCACAACATAGTCTGGTCTGGAATGCCGAGTGATATTATACTAAATATCAGGAACATCTTTTGACCAATTAAATTACAGTAGAGCATTGTTGTATGAAATGTATTATATAGTGGGACCTGCACTGAGAACATTGTCTTAGCAGACTGCAGTCTGTTATTTGTTTGGCTGCTGCAGAGAGCGTGATATGGAAGGCCATGATCGTAATACTTAGCTTTACTCCTGTGATTTTAATACTCCAGTGCAGTGTGTCCGGCTTCACTGCCTGAGCGTGTGAAGGAAAATCCTTGGCTCATATGGGTACACTCGAACAGTGTTATTTCTAAGACTGCTCACATGAAAATGATTAGGAGCTGAAACACAATGGTCACCATTTCACACATTAATGTGGCATTGTGAAGCGTGACTGAATCAAAATCTCCTGTTTTGGAAACAAGCTTTAGACAATGGTGAACAATTTGTAGAATTCACTAGTGAAGTGTAATGAACATATTCATGCTGACTTCATGTCTATAGTAAAAAAGGAGTCTGAACACAAACATCAGAACAAAGTAGTTTGAAATATAAAATGGAATGCAACAGGAAACATGGAGAAACAGCAGTAATAAATAAAGGAATGTAAAAGCAGACAGGTTTAATAAGGTGAATCTTGTGCCTTGGTTTCGGATATTTCACTTCCACCTACACATGGTCATGACTTTTGCATTCTTCTCACAGCTCACTCCTACAGTGTTATATGGTCTCCTGTGCATCAGCAGAAAACCTCACAGACGTTTTGTGCTGCATTCCTAACAAAGAGGCAATGGACTTTCTGTGTTAAATGTCATAGCTAACGTAAGCAGACTGATGAGAGCTGTATTAATTTTCATGGTATAACAATATAACTTTGTGTTAAGAATTTGTAATCAGAGGATGTATAGTGCAGTTTTTGTGTCCAGCATTTTGCCAAATTCTTGACCTTTTACTTAGTCCTGCATAAATAAACCAAATATTTTCTATGACACAAGGTGCACAGTTTATCCTTTTGTCATGAACATCTATTTTGCCGATGTTAATGTTTTATAGCTGTCTGAGAAGGGGCTCTCTTGGGAATTCCTCTGATTTAATTTCATGTCTTTGAAACACTTTAAAGTGCTGTGTTGATTAGATTATCTTTTTTTCAAGGGTATATTCATGCAAACATAATATAATGAAAACAGCAAAGCAGGCTAACAGTACACAAGGTCTAATGAAGGTCCTTCCAGGCGTTGGAGGGTAAGACCAGCGTGGCAGACAGCTTGGGTCAAATGTCAGAGGTCACACTGCTTTTGTGAATAGGTTGTCTAGTCTTTCTTGTCTTTTTGTTACACTCTTACTATTAGTTTCTTCTCAGTTTATTTAATCCATGTTACAAAATGACATGAATGAGCTGATTAATGGTTAGACCGATTACTTAACAACCCAGACTGACAATTTCAGCCAAGAAAACACACATTCACAACCTAGTCTTAACTGACTCTCAGACAGGGAGGATAAATCCGTCACTGAGAGAGCCAATATGCCATGTCAGTCTATGTTTGCCGTCTGCTTGCTTGACCTTTTGTAGTTTGTAATGATGGTAAAATGGTGTGAAGACACATTTGATGCATGTCTGCACTCAGATAACTTTTTTGTACACTTTACTTTCGTGCACTACTTGTCCAGATTTTCCAGCTATAAAACATTTCAGTTTTTAGCTTTTCAGTATATAAAAACATGACTTTATTTGAAATATCACTATTGGAAATTTCACATTTTTCAATACTGAAATGTATCTTACTCCAAATTTATGTTTAGTGGTGTTATAGCATTCATAGTCTGGCCTTTTTAGTTAAAGGCACAATGGCATTGCATTGGAAATAGTATCCATTGCCACTTGATGTTGTGCATAAGTGTTTTGAGGATCTGTGTTGTTTTGAAGATCTGTATAAAACCATAATTTACAGACAAAGCATTAGGAAATTGTTTATTTATGCTTTGCAATACAGCTGCTGTCAGTTGGCTGCTTCATCTTTCAACAAAAGTTTCTTTGCAAACTCTCCATTACACAGTTCCTTGCAAAACAGTCAGCCATGCGACTGAACCCCAGTAGGGGTGTGCTGTAGTGCAGTGATGTGTTGAAGGCAGTCATATGCAAATGTATTTGCCCGTGTGATGTCACAAATCCCTCAATATGCAAACAAGCTGTTTTGAAGCTTGGTTAAGTAAATGCTTTGTTTATGATCACAAGGACATTTTAAGCTAAGAGGCAAATTTGATTTCTCATGTCATGACCTCTTAAAGAAATATATTATGTTTTAGACAAATGGAACAAACTTACTATCATGTTTAACCAATGGAGACAATGGAAGAATCAGTACCTGTAAGGCCGGAAAAGTTCTGAGCGTAAACATTGTTACAACATATACAAGTCCTGAGCAGTGATGTTAAAGTTGCTAAAGCAATTACGGATTGTGTAAAACTCTAATCTGTGTGTAATTTACATAAAACTTCAAAACGACCATGCTGATCTTCCTTAAAATAATGGCAGTGCAGCGTCTAATTATGGTATCGCTACTTAAAGTACATGAAATACAGTGATGCTAATGCCAAGCAAATACTAAATGCGTATTTGAAAGCTATTGAATGCTTAGTTTTGCTTATAAATACACTGTTTGCTCATTATTGTCATAGTTCTGTCTTTGCTCCAGCGCCTTTTACTAAAATGTATGACGCACACATCCTACACAAAGTCTCACACCCATAAGACACATGGCATCATATAGTACTTCCAATCCATTAGTGCTCAAGCTTGACAATCAGATTAACTTTCTGGTACAAAAGCATTTTGTGTTGCAGGAGGCTTGGAGTAGATCCTATCTCCTGATTTATCAGAATTACAAAGACAGATGTTTCTGTCGCCGTCTGTTCTCTGGCACACACACCCAGGCAACTGTCCCCAGAAGAGAATGAATGGACAATAATGCACTGTCCTGACTCGTCAGTGTGTTCAAGTAAGAAATGGTACTGAATATAAATCCTTGTTGGTCCTAGAACAACATTGTTATTAACCAACTAGAAGAATAAGATCTGTTGGCAAAATCACAGCTACCATCTTTTGAGGTCATTTGTCTGCTCTGTATCATGAAGCAGCAAAGGTGACATTATTGTTTACCTCTTTATAGCTTAGAATAAAGTTGTTCAAATTGTTCCAGAGTATTAACTGATTTCTACAGCCCAAGGCAATGCAATATTGCAGCTACTGGGTGTTTATATTAGCAGACCTTTGAGCTTCACTGTGCCACACCTGGAGATGTAACGACCTGTTTCTGTGGTGAAGTGTGGCATATACACACACTATGTGTGTGCTCCCTCTGGGGGAGGTGTGATGGTCCCTACTGTGGCAACCCTTGCTAGAAGAGCTGAGTAAAGACTGCTGCACCCTCAATAAAACTCACACTGCAGGGTGGTAGGAAACAGCTCTCTGTGTCTCATTAAATGTTTCATGCGCTTATTTTAATGAGTGTCTATCTGTTTTCCTCAGCCTGGATCTGTCTGGTACAAAAGTGTAGTATGTTGTATGTTACAAGTGTATGTGTTATAGTCTTTGCAGACAATAACTAGCACTTACAGCATGCTGTTCTGAAGTTTGGGATCTGTAAGTTTTTATTCTATTTTAGTATATTTTAAAATGTAATTTATTTGAGTGCGATTTCAGCTGCCATTATTCTAGTATTCAGTGTCATCTGGTCCTTCAAAAACCATTCTTTTATTGCATTTTTGTGCTCAAGAACACTTTCAATGT
This sequence comes from Labeo calbasu, assembly GCA_019740295.1. Lineage (NCBI taxonomy): Eukaryota > Metazoa > Chordata > Actinopteri > Cypriniformes > Cyprinidae > Labeo > Labeo calbasu. Next base: position 642 of record JAHKKF010520627.1, on the reverse strand, counting down.
TGAAAACAGTTAGAAATCAAATAGAAATCATTTTAAATGTCTATACTGACACTTTTCATCATTTTAATGCATCCTTACATTGCAAAAAAACTCTTATTGACCCCTTACTGAACTTTTGAATAGTAGTATATATCTCTCAAAGGAACACATTTAATTACCTGCTCTCATTGGCCAGTGACTGACTCGGCTCATGAATATGTAATAAGCCATCGTGATTGATGGAGATGCTATGGGTCAGCAGGAGGGACGGAGTCTAGAGCTGGAGAGCTCTGCACTGATTGGAAAGTATTGATCTGAGAGAAAGATGGGACATGATGACACAGTTCAAGGAATATGTGTGTATTGATCTGTTCTTAGATATTATTGAGTTAGTTCTGAATGTCGACCTTTGCTTGTAGTTTGTTTGATGCACTCTCTGGCATACCATTACTTTTTCACCACCATTCTTTCTTTAGTAATGCACTCACTACTCTTTGGGGAAAGTGATTTTTTTAAATCCATCAGACTTTGCCATCTTCGTCCTTCCCGTTTCTACTATAGACAGGAATCATACTTCAATTCATGCACAGTGTTGGGGAGAAGTAGGGCTAGGTAAAAAAGCATATTATGTCAGTGCTTCCTGCACTGCTTTTTTAGTGGTGC
>JAHKKF010520624.1:13008-31162 GCA_019740295.1 Labeo calbasu | reverse complement strand
TAGACACAGTGATGAGTTTATTTAACTCTTCCTGTCCTATAGCAGTAAAGTACTGAAGTTTTTCTTTGGGTGTGACGAAAGAAGTTGACATATTAGACCCAGTATAATCTACATTGGTTATTGTATTTATGATTTTATCTACTTTATCAGTGAAGAAATTCATAAAGTCATTGCTATTAAACTGTAAAGGAATATTTAGATCAGGTGGCGTCTGGTTGTTTGTTAATCTAGCCACTGTGCTAAATAAAAACCTTGGATTGTTTTGGTTATTTTCTATGAGTTCGCGGAAATGCTCGGCCCTAGCAGCAATGAAATGAAATGAAATGACTCGGAAAAAAATTTGTTCATTTTGCTGACAAGATTTGTTCATTTTGCTGACAAGACTCAAAGGTCAGAGTCGGTAAAATGATTCGAACTTCCCATCACTACTACAAATCACGTCTTAGTTCATCGTCTGTATACTCCGGCTCAAAAAGGTAGAGTATGTCGAAAAACTCCATTTTATTTTCTCCTACAACTTCAGAATCGGCCGACATTGTTGTACCTTTTTGTTTGTAAACAGCGTTTGACTTGCACTTTCTTAGTCTTTGTGCGTTTGCTTTGTAAACACTGGGTCTGTGGTTCTGCCTACGTTTCGTGTGACCTTTCGACGTGATTCAATAGTACATGAACGCACATCCCAGAGCCTGTGCTACACTTGCTTTTGTGCTTAAAATGTATACACATTTTTATTTTCCAAAAAGTTGACTGATAGTTTCGCTAGATAAGACCCTTCTTCCTCGGCTGGGATCATTTAGAGCCCTTTGAAGCTGTATTTGAACTACATTTTAAAAATCAAAGTTCAAAATCGGGGCACCAGTTAAGTCCATTATATGGAGAAAGATCCTGAAATGTTTTCCTCAAAAACCATAATTTCTTCACGACTGAGGACAGAAAGATATGAACATCTTTGATGACAAGGGGGTGAGTAAAGTATTTGTTGAATTGTTGTTCTGAAAGTGGACTTCTCCTTTAATTCACAAAAAAGAACCAGCTCTTTAGAGCTGTGAATTCTCTAGACGTCACACTATATGTTTTTGATTTTCTTAAAAAGAATCAGTTCTTAAGAGTCAGTTGTTCATGATTTAGACTTCACTGATCTCAGATTCTGTTTTTGATTCATTAAAAAGAACTGGCACATGAGAGTTGATTGTTTGGGAATCAGACTACACAGCTTGTGCTGTGTTTTGATTCCCTTAAAGAATGAGCTCATAAGAGTCATTTGTTTGAGAATCAAACTACACTGTTCATGCTGTATGTTTTGATTCACTAAAAAAAAGAATGAGCTCATAAGAGTCATTTGTTTGGAAATCAAACTACACTGTTCATGCTGTATGTTTTGATTCACTAAACAAAGAATGAGCTCATGAGAGTAATTTGCTTGCGAATTCCTTAGAACTCGCACAACGTGTTTTTGATTTGCATAAAAAGAGCCAGTTCCTAAGAGTTCACTGATCTCAGTTTTTGTTTTTGATTCATTAAAAAGAACTGGCACGAGAGTCATTTATTTGGGAATCAGACTGCACTGTACCTGCTGTATGTTTTGATTCACTAAACAAAGAATGAGCTCATAAGAGTCATTTGTTTGGGAATCTACATTGGTAATGTTTTATGTATTTGATTCGCTAAAAAAGCTAAAGTGATAGTCAGTCACATCAGGCCTGCAGGAGATGAGGGAGAGTAGAAGCAGTGCTGATGGTGGGTGGAAGCCAAGTCCAGGGGTCATGCCCTTCCTTAGTCACGTTCTCCATCACAGTCCCCTTCTGTGCTTGGCACGATTCCTCAGACAGGAGGCATTGCGCTCACTCACGTTCGTTCTGTCGCCACTAGTGACAGCTTGACTTATCTCTCCCAGATATATGACTAATACTTCAGTTTATATTTATATATGAGAATAGTATATATTTATATATTTATTTATAAAGTCAGTCAGAAACAAACTGATTTATAGAGAAACAGAGCTATAAATTAACTGTGTTTCGCTACTGAAATGAACTGAAATACACCACTTTATCTAGTTATGATATTAATGTATCATATCAGTCAGATACAAACTTAAGGGTCTGCATAAAACTTTATTGCATTGAAAACCATCTATGCTGAACTAAAGCTAAGCAGCTAAAAGCTTCAGACTGTGTCGTCCTTGTTCACAGTGGATGTTTCTGTTAGGGCCATTTTGGGTGTTTTATGGTGTAGGAGGAATAGTGCTGCCTCATTGGCATTCTCCTCATTCCCCGTGTCGAAATTACACATGGCCGGTTATTTCTCCCCGAATGTCTCGATTGGAGCATGGGATATAATGGAAAGAAACTTGTGACACTTTATTAGCTTTTACCGAAAGGTTCACCCATTGACATCTGCCGTTTGAAATTGTGCAAAATAAAGGTAAATGACATTTATTTACTTAACGTTAGACCACACAAACTCTGTAGGGATATCATAATGGTAATATGTGGTGGCCAAGGGCACTGAATGTGAAAGAGACATTTCAGAAGCGAGCTGAGGGGAATGAGAAAGAGGCCGCAGACAGCTGAGAATTTATGATCGGGACGGGAGGGTGAACGGCGAGAGAGAAGCCCAGCGGACTCACCGAGTGGAAGTAAAGGGACTGTAATTAAGGAAAGGATGAAAAAGCTCTCCTCTGTGTCGCTTGCGTTCCATCCGTCTCTTTCTCTGAGACGTGTGCGTGTTTTCCTCAAAATCACTTCCTATCTGCCTCCCACCCTCTACTTTTAATCGTAAACAATGTGCCAAGTGATTCAGGGCTCTCAGTATCAAAGCCAGGTAGGACTGAAATTCTACTAGAACAACAAACCAGTTACCAGTTGGTTTATAGGCGGTTTAATTTGGACATTTGGTTGGTCAAGCTATGCATGCTCTGTGTAACAATGAACCAGAACATTTTTGGAGCACAATAGCTGGTTTAAAGCTTGTCCAAGTTGGTGATTAGCTACAACAAACCAGTAACTAGTTGGTTTATAGGTGGTTCAGTTTGGTCATTAGGTGGTCAAGCTGGTTATGCTGTGTATAACACCAGCTGGTTTATAAATGTATAGGTTGGTTTATAGCTGGTTTGGCCATTAGCTGCAACAAACCAGTTACCAGTTGGTTTATGTGTGGTTCGGGATGGTCATTAGTTGGTCAGGTTGGTTTAGCTGTGTCTAATAGATATTGATCAGCCAATGACCAGCTTAAACCAAATGTAAATTTTTGAAACACAGTAACTGGTTTAAAGCTGGTTCAAGTTGGTCATTAGCTGCAGCAAACTACCAATGGGGTTATCCTGTAAATGATTCAAGATGGTCATTAGCTGGTCAAGCTGGTTATGCTCTGTATAACATAGACTGATCAGCCAGTGACCAACTTGAACCAGGTCTATGGTTGGTTTATATGTGGTTCAAGTATGTGGTTGGTCAAGCTAGATATAGCTGGTTTAAAGCTGGTCCAAGTTCGTCATTAGCTCCAACAAACCAGTTACCAGTTGGTTTATAGGTGGTTCGGGTTAGTTATTGGCAGGTGATGCTAGATGTTTACTGTACAATGTAGATTGGTCAGCAAATTACCAACTTGAACCAACTTTACATTTGTGGAACATGGTAGCTGACTTAAAGCTGGTCCAATATGGTCATTAGCTGTGACAAACCAGTTACCAGTTGGTTTATAGGTGGTTAAGTTTGGTCATTGGTTGGGCAAGCTGGTTATGCTGTGTGTTACACCAGTTGCTTTATAGGTTTATAGGTTGGTTAATAGCTGGTTTAAAGCTGGTCCAATTTGGTCATGAGCTGCAACAAACCAGTTACCAGTTGGTTTATTGGTGGTTCAGGTTGGTCATTGGTTGGGCAAGCTGGTTATGCTCTGTATAACATAGACTCATCAGCCAATGACAAACTTGAACCAGATCTAATTTTTTGGAACAGGGTAGCCAGTCCAAGCTAGTCCAAAAAATCTAGTCCAAGTTGTTGACTGGCTGCAACAAACTAGTTACCAGTTGGTTTATAGGTGGTTCGAGTTAGTCATTGGCTGGTCAAGCTGTTTACTCACAGATGGATCAGCCGATGACCAATTTGAACCAGCCATAAATTTCCTAGGACATGATAGATGGTTTGAAGTTGGTAATTAGCTGCAACAAATCAGTTTCTAAGTGGTTTATAGCTAGTTAAAGTTTTGGTCAGTATACTAAACATTATAAATCAAATAACTCTTTTGGACTAGTTTTATACCAGTTTTCCATTTTTTAAAACCACTTAAGATGGAGTTTCTCATTCTGCATTTTGATTCCTCCTCATCTTCCCAAACCCAGAGAATCACTCAGCCCCTCCGGACGTCACTACCTACACCTCCGAACATCCCGTTCAGGTGGAGAGGCCACAGGTGTCCACCGTACCCCGGACCACACCAAAATATGGCAACGCCGAACTCATGGAGACCGGAGACGGTGAGGGCACGAGAACGCATGTGGGAAAGAAAAGAAGTGATGTTTTAGACAGCATTGACGTTTTCATTTCAAAAATCACAATGAGCTCTGAAAGATTTACATGAACCATTTTCCTCAATCATTTTGACAGCCCATCTAGCGTTTCTCTTCCACCCAAATTTTATTTATTTTGGCAGATGGTTTTATGCATGCAACTTGAATATAGTCCCCCTGCAGCAATCTGGGGTTAAGGACACAATAGTGGTAGCTGGTATAAATGCTGCAAAAGTATTGTTACTGTTAGTTCATAATATGTAAAGCATTACAGTATGTGCACCAAAAATGTAATACATTAACTAAGACTTGGATGCGATTAATCACGATTAATCACAATTAATCACAATTAATCGCTTGACAGCACTAATATATATATACACACATATATATATATATATATATATATATATATATATATATAAACACAACAAAATGAATACAAATTAAAATAAAGTAAATAAAATTATTATATTTTATTTCAATATTATGAAATACTAATTAAATAATAGTAATTAAGTAATACAAAAACACAACTAGTTGATATTTAATCTATGTATGTTATCAAATTACTGATGATTTATATATTTTTTCTGTTTTAATTTTTCTGGATTCCGTTTTTTTTTCCGTTTTAATTTTTCTCAACTCCTTTATATTGGTGAAATTAAATTTTATTAATTAAAGAGTATGTCTAATTTCTAGGTTTTTTTTTTTTTTTTACCCTCAGAAATTCTGTGTTGTGTATTTAAAATGTTCTGGTTATCAAATGAAGGCATAAAACATTAATTTAATTTATCCTTTAATTATTGAAAATTAAGCAAACTTTTTTTTTTGGCAAACAAAAGGGAATTTACTATTAAAATTAAAACATGGAAGAAATGTTGTGTGATTATACCCTGCAAAAATGATGTTTGTTTCATTTTAGTAGTTAATCGTAGTAATATATATCTGGCACAATGTCTTCAAGTTAAACCGGACTTTTATTTTGACGGGTTACCGTGTCTACTTTGACATTTCTGTGTGTATATGATATAATGTTAGTTTTCCTAAAATGGAACGGTCAAATGCTCATGAAGTGACTCTCAGCAGATATTGTTCATGTATTTATGTCCTCATTTAGTGAGACGACAGACGCTGAAATCACCGCTTCAGTGTGTGTAGTAAACAAAACCGCTTGTCTGCTCCATTCATTAAAACAGAGACACGCAGAACATGCAGGATTCACATTTAAATGGTATTTTTGTGGCGTAAATTTTTACAGATACTAGTCCATATTGTGGTTTGATTTAAGTGTAAAGACCTACTTTTGATTAATTCATTCAAACTTTGACAAATTCCATGACATTCTGCGTTATTCAGTAAATTCCGTTTTTATGACTGGATTTCGTGTCCGCGTTTTCCGCATCGCAGAAATCATAGGCCCTAGTAATGGTTTATACCGGGGTGCTCGACCCTGCTCCTGGAGAACTACCTGCCTGCAGAGTTCAGCTCCAACCCTGATCAAACACACCTGAACCAACTAATTAGGATCTGAAGGAGCACTTGATAATTACAGACAGTTGTGTTTGATCAGGGTTGGAACTAAACTCTGCAGGAAGGTAGATCTCCAGGAACAGGGTTGGGCACCCCTGGTTTATACAGTTGTATGTAAGCCCTGGAGATGATAGAAACAGTCTGCTCTGATGGATCCTCTGTTATGAAGCTGTGATTGAGGGCATTGATCCCACTCTTATATTATTACTCTTTAATTTGATCTCTTGGGGACGCCTCTGAAGGCCGCGTTTGACTGCATCTGTCAGAGGCATTAATCAATAATGTTTGTAAAATTGATTTGTTTGGGGTATGATGAAAATTGAGGTGTTGGATATGGAAGTAAACACAACAGCGGGGAGTTGAAACATCTTCATTGTGCACATTCAACCATCCATCTAATCTGTTTATGGCCAGTCCTTTAAACCCAGTCCTTTATCATGTATTAATGATAATATTTGTTTTTTTTTTTTCCCAGGTTTGTGTTTTTGTACATTAATGCGTGTGTGTTTTTCTTAGGTGTCCCAGTTAGCAGTCGTGTCTCAGCTAAAATCCAGCAACTTGTAAACACACTAAAGCAGCCCAGACGACCTCCACTTCGAGAGTTTTTTGTTGATGATTTTGAAGAACTCCTAGAAGGTAAGTGGAGCTTTTTGGAGCCTTTCTTGTAAACAAAAACAAATAGAGACATTGAAAACAAATCATTCGTTTGAATCTGTTCTCGTCTCGACCACAGAAACAGCACTGATGAGTGATGATTCAATTGAACTGGTGATTCAACAATTCACGGTTTATTGAAACGAGCCAATTCAACAACAACAACAACAACAACAACTTTATGAAAGATTTTTTTTTGCCCCCTGAATGACCATGTTTTGCCTCTTCCATTTTCAGTCCAGCAGCCCGACCCCAACCAGCCACGGCCGGAGGGCGCTCAGATGGTCGCTATTCGAGGGGAACCGCTGGGAGTGGTCACTAATTGGCCACCATCTTTAGAAGCTGCGCTGCAACGCTGGGGGACCATCTCGCCCAAAGCACCCTGCCTGACCACCATGGACACTAACGGCAAACCCCTCTACGTCCTTACTTACGGTAAAATAACCAGCCATACATGTAATGTCCAAAATGTGCATACAACCATACTGGAAGCGAATAATATATGTTTATTCATTCTCATAAACTGTTTCATACTTCAGATTGTTAGTAAGTGTAATAAATGTTATTTTTATCATTTTATAAATGTGTTATATTGGATTTTATTAAATTATTATTATAGATTATACATTGTATTCTATTAGATTTCATTATTTTTATTTTATATTATATTTTATCATAAATAAAAATTTAGTTTATTCAGTTAAGTTTAATTCAGTAATTCAGTTTTTTTAAAAATAAAATTTTAACATTTAAGATAAAAACTATTTGGACACTGAAGTCATGCATAATATATTAATGTCTTATTTTTAACGTTGTAGAATTATGTTATTTTTTTATTTATTATTATAGATTATGTATTATATTGTGTTATATTTGATCATAAATAAAATATAACTTTATTTTTCAAACCAATTATGATGTATTTATTTTAAAGAAAATCAAAATAAAAATATAAAATAAAAATAAATAAATATATATATATATGTATTTTTTTTTTAACATTAAGATGAAAACTATTTGGCCACTGAAGTCATGCATAATTTATGAATGTCATCTTTTCACCATTTTAAAATTAAATAATATTTTATTTTATAATTTTTTTGTACATTTATATATTAAATTTTTATTGTTTTTTATATTTTATATTATATTTTATTATAAATAAAATATAATTTATTTATTTTTCAAACCTGTTAGGATGTAATTTTAAATAAACAATTTGCAATTTAAAATTGTCATGAAAAGAACAGTAATTAAATTTTAAAAAATCCATACACACACACACACACACAGACGTATGTATGTATGTATGTATGTATGTATGTATATATATATATATATATATATATATATATATATATATATGAATTTATTATTATAGATTACATATTAAATTTGATTATTTTTAACTATATTCTACCATAAAAATATATAATTTATTTATTTTTCAAACATTTTGGGTGTATTTATTTTAAATTAATTAAATTTTGTAAAAATATAATTGAATTATTTATTTAATGAATTTATTAATTAATAAAATAAAATAATATTTTTTTAATATTTAAGATGGAAACTATTTAGACACTGAAGTCATGCATAATATATGAATTTCTGATTTTTATATTATTTTACCTTATAAAATATTATTTATTTATTTATCAAACATTTCACAAAAGGACAGTTTTAATTTAAAATTGAAGTTTAGTAGAAAAAAGCTTAATTTGTTTGCAGATTCCACTTTTAGATATATATTTAGATATATTTTCTATTGTAGCATTGTTATTTTTAAATGTGTCAAAAGTGTCCAAATATTTTTGTGGTCACAGAATATACTGATATACTTGTGTTCACCTTATGCTAACAGAAATAACCTTGTCTCCATGTTTATTTATGCTCAGTCATGAGAGGGAGATCATTATAGGGCTTGTTTTGTTTACTGTGTGTGTGTGTGTGTGTGTGAGGCTCTCAGCTGATTTTACTCAATGAGGATCCTGCCAGCAGCACATCATGGGTGAGAGTGTGAGTGAGGGATTGCAGTGTGTGTGTCTGTAATGGATTGGTATTCCCTCTTTCTTTTTTCTAAAAATTGAAAATGATCATCAAGCCACCTGAGCTTAATGATTTCTTCATCTTTACACACACACATATACAGTTAACTCATCAAGACGCTCAAAACCCCGACCAACAGACAACCTCCACTGCCTCGGTTTACGGCGTGAGCCAGAAAATTAATGGCGATGGCTGTTTGTGTGGCGTACAAACCCCTCCCCAGAACCCACCGGGGACTGTCACCCTCCTCGTCAGCTCGTTAAAAACCTCGCCCAAATCAAAAGAGTAATTAACTTTGCACAGAACGCAGGCGCGGAGCGAGATCGCTATCTCACTCACGCCGTTTTGCTTTCAGTGGGGTGAGTTAAATCCTGATAACGGCAGGTCAAAAATTCAGCAGGACAGAGGAGATAAACTGCTAAAACGCCCTGCGTGTGACTCATCCAGATGCTTAAACTTTAAGTAATTTGGTCATTTGGTCTCAATCCATGTTTGTCCTTCGCTTGCCTTTCAGTCTGTGGAATCTATTCACTTTTTCTTACTTAGAGTTTTCTAAATGTAGAGGATCTTAGAGTTTTCTTTTCTTAGAGCTGTGCCTATAATAATGTCCTCTGATAGCTTTCTGTGAGGAACATGAGCAAGCTGAATTAATTATTTACTGAAAATCTTTCTCTTTGTCTCAAATCTCATTTGCACTTCCACATATTCAAACTGGCAGATCTTGTTTGGTTATGAGATCCAATAACCAATAGCGTTTCGTATTCAAGTCAATCACATAAGTGTTCTTTTGAACATACACATATGAGTCAAAAGTTTTTGAACAGTAAGATTTTTAATGTTTTTTAAAGTCTCTTCTGCTCACCAAGCCTGCATTTATTTGATCCAAAATACAGCAAAAGCAGTAATGTTGTTAAATATTTTTACTATTTAAAATAACTGCTTTCTATTTGAATAGAATAGAAAAAAATATATATATATTTTGTTTTTTTTTGGGGGGGGTTGGGTAAGAAATGATAGAAATTAATACTTTTATTTAGCTAGGATGCTTTAAATTGATCTGAAGTGATGATAAAGACATTTATAATGTTACAAAAGATTTCTATTTCAGATAAATGCTGTTCTTCTGAACTTTCTATTTATCAAAGAAATCTGAAAAAATTCTACTTAGCTGTTTTTAACATAATAATAATGATAAATGTTTTTGAGCAGCAAATCAAAATATTAGAATGATTTCTGAAGGATCGTTTGACACTGAAGACTGGAGTAATAATGCTACAAAATTCAGCTTTGAAATCACAGGAATAAATTACATTTTAAAATATATTCATATAGAAAACTGTTATTTTAAATAGTAAAAATATTTTAAAATCGTGCTGTTTTTGCTGTAGTTTGGATCAAATAAATGTAGGATTGATGAGCAGAAGAGACTTTAAAAAAAAACTTTTGACTGGTATTGCATCTGTTCTTTGAAAATGTATTGTGGTTTTTGCGAAAAAAAATATTAAGTAGCAAAACACTGATAATAATAAGAAATGTTTATTGAGCACTAAATTAGCATATTAGAGTAATGGCTGCTGTTCTACTTCACATAAATAAATGAAATTTTAAAATGCGTTAAGCTATTTTACATTTGAATCATATTTTACGTTATTTTTTATACTGTATTTTTAATCAAATTAATGCAGCCCAAAAATCTTACTGACCCCGAACTTTTGGGTGAATATTTGAATACACAAATGAGATTTGATAACTAAATGACATTTTTTGTGAACTGATCCCATAAAGCACAGTCATTTACATGTATGCGCTTCCTTCTACACAGGTAAGCTTTGGTCTCGGAGCATCAAAGTAGCGTATAACATCCTCCACAAACTGGGCACCAAGCAGGAACCCATGGTCCGACCAGGAGACCGGGTGAGTGTGATAGAAATTCTTCCAGAAATTCCACCTCAGTAAAGCACCTCATTAAAGGAATGTTCAATACTAGTTAAACTCTACATGCTGTCGATTACCACAGAGAATAGTTCGGTCTTGTTACTCAGTTTTTAGGTAAACGTGAAATGTAGTGTATAGAGTAATGCACTCTGAATGGAAGTCTATAAGGCAATGTTTAAGTGTTAAAATAAACATTTTTCGAAATTGAAACAGTTCACCCAAAAAAGAAACAGTTCACCCAAAAAAGAAAATTCTGTAATTAAAGGAGAAGTTCACTTCCAGAACAAAAATTTACAGATAATATACTTATTGAAGGCCCATAAAGGTAGTAAGGACATCAATAAAATAGTCCATGTGACATCAGTGGTTCAGCTGTAATTTTATGAAGCTATGAGATACTTTTTGTGTGCAAAGAAAACAAAAATAAAAACGTTACTCAACAATTTCATCTCTACTTTGTCAGTCCTTAATGACAGAATTTTCATTTTTGAGTGAACTGTCACTTTATCTAGTTGAATTTTAAAACTAATTAAATACTGTACAATGTTAAGAAGATGTATAATATAAAACAATATAATATTTAAAATGTAACTTTTGCATCTGCATGTGTTCACATTTTTTTTATTATGTAAAATATCTCCCTGCTGAAAGGATAATTTAGATATCTTCACAACTTAGAGCGATGGTCTACCCAAAAACGAAAATTCTATCGTTATTTATTCAGTATTGTAAGAATTCTGGTAAGTATACATTTTCAGTTCCCGTTGACTTCCATTGTTTGAACAAAAAATATACTGGAAGTCAGTTGGAACCAAAACTGGTTGGTTAAAGGGGACATTGGATGCCCATTTTCTACAAGTTGGAATGATTCTTTAGGGTCTTCATGAAATGTCTGCAACATACATTGGTTGTGTAAAATAACAGCCATTTTACCTTGTCAAGAACAGCTCCGTTCACAGCAAGCCGTTTCAGTGCGTGTCTCTTTAAATGATAATGAGCTTCTGCTCACCCCGCCCCTCTCTTTCGTTTTTTTGGGTATTTGATGGTGCGATACCATCAAAAACAGAACTAATCCACTGTGTCCTCAGTGGCTCTGATGTCAGAAATGAAAACTTTTATGTTCATTGTACATCCAACTACAAAACACCTGCGTTGCTTATGAGACCGTTATCGCTACAGCTGCTTGAAAGAAATAGGGCGCGGCCGTGGGCGGAGCCTGAGCAGTATGACATCATACTGCTCAGAAATTCAAAACGGCTTGATAATTGAGACTGTTTAGGTTTTTGTGGGATTTAAAAAAAGGAGTGAATGGATTCTTATCATTGTAGGGTGGTTGTGTTCACACTCTGCTAAAACTGATTACATGAAAACACCATTTAAAAGTGAATTTTGCATCCGATGTCTCCTTTAAGAAGTGCATACAGATTTGGGATGACATGAGTGTGAGTCAGTGATGACACAATTTTTTGGTGTACTATCCCTTTAATAACCCTTTTTGTACAGAAAAATTAAAGCGTGTCAACAAAATGTTTTTGCATTGAAAACCTTCAGAATGCCTCGACGCTTCCATGCAGTATATGCAATTTTAGTCTGTTTTTACATTCTGAGGGACAAGTCAAAATGATTATCTGTGGTAATCGCTAGCATGCTGCAGATGCTGAACATAGAGCATAACTTGTTTTGAGCCCAGAACATTCCTTTAATGACAGAGTGGCGTTTCCTGCCGCATGCCTCGGTTTTAAAGCATGTCCCTGTCGGATTAGCATACGCTCGTGTTTGAAGTCTGACACCTTTTTTCTCTTATCACTTCATGAGCAGGTGGCTCTTGTGTTCCCAAACAACGATCCCGCCGCCTTTATGGTCGCCTTCTATGGCTGCCTGCTGGCAGAGGTGGTGCCCGTACCCATCGAAGTGCCACTTACCCGAAAGGTGAGACTCTAAATATACCACCATGAATGACTGTCACGTTTTCAAGCCTTCACGTCTTGATTTTTGACACCATAGCAAGTTATAGCGCCTGCCCACAATCCTCCTTCCCAGCATGGACTCACACTGTTGAGTGCCAACCTGACAGTCTTTACAGCGCAAAATATTAATATTTATTTATTATTCATGTTTAATGGTAAAGTGTTACAAAGGCCTTCTGGAAACTTGGCCTTGTAAATAATGCAGTGTCTCGCTCTACGGTCCGCTGTCTATTTTTGAGATCCGTTATCTTTTTGGAATGTCAGGGTGAATGTATCAGCACGGACCCCTCGAGGCTGAGGTATTGCCTCAGATACGTATGTTGAATTTTAGTGGTCGAAGTAAAGGAGGAGAGCTGCTTTGGCAAGAGTCAGTCTGATCCCTCGTCTGTCCAAAAATTCCAGGAAAGGACCTGGAAACTGGCAGTACACTCTCTGGCTTCCTCTGCATGCAGTGCACTTCGGAAACCTATAAACTTCTGTCCAGGCCAAAAGCAGCTGTGTTTTTTTTTTTTTCATTTTTGACTTATAGCACAGCATAAGTCTTACAGAAAAGTACTGTGCAAGAATCGTGGTGCAGTGATTGTTACTTGAATTTGACTTTTTGAAATTTAAGGCCTGGAAAACCTTTGAGGTACTTGAAAAGTGCTTGAATTGTTGAAAAATGATGTATCCCAGAAATAAGTGTTTAATTTTTTTCAATAAGCACATATCTTTTTGCGCAAAATTCACGCAATTACTTTTTTATTTGCTTATTTCAGTTAATGTCATAAAACTAGTGAGCTAAGCCAGTAGTTGTACTTACAATTTGCTGGTTAAACGGTAAAATGTTTTCATTGAAGATGTAAAAAAAGAGGAACAGATGAACCAAATCAATTGAGTCATTTACGCTGGAGCCGCTTCGATTGATTCAAACTTGTGAATTTGATTATTCATTTCAAGCGATTCACTAGCAAAAGCCAGTTTAAATAAAAAGAGCCATTTATTTTTGAATTTCAACTTCACTTGTAATGATTTTAAAAAGCAAAGAGTGATGAGTGAAAGGGAGCTTTTCAAAACTCAGACCAATGTGTCGTAAAATGATTTCCAATCGGATCACGTATCATGAATCATTTGTTTCAAATCGGGACTTCAAATCATGTATCGCAAATAATTTGATTTAGATTGGGACTTCAAACCGCGTATCGCAAATCATTTGATTTAAATCAGAATGGATTTGTGAATCATTTCGCAAATTGAATGATTCAGATCTAATGATTTTTTATTTTAAATCCCAATCTAAATCAAATGATTAGTGTTACACAAAGTTCCGATCTAAGTCAAATGATTCACAATACGCGGTTTGAAGTCCCGATGATTCGCAAATCGTGGATCGTGAATCATTTAGTTTAGATCGGAAATTTCGGAATGCACACCATTTGATTCAGATCGGGGCTTCAAATCATATATTGTGAATCATTTGATTTAGATTGGGACTTCAGAGCGGGTTCGCAAATAATTTGACTTAGATCGGAATTGGTTCGTGAGTCATTTCACGAAGTGAATGATTCAACATTAATGATTTGCGATTTGAAGTCCCAATCTAAATCAAATGATTAGCAATACACAAAGTTCCGATCTAAGTCAAATGATTTGCGATACGCGGTTTGATATCCTGATGGTTCTCAAATCATTATTAATTTGGACTTCGGAGCGTGGATTGTGAATGATTTAATTTAGAGTGGAACTTCGGAGCACGAATCATGTGATTCAGAACGGGACTTCAAATCGTATATCACAAATCATTTGATTTAGATTGTGACTTCAGAGTGGATTCGCAAATCATTTGACTTAGATCGGAATGGGTTTGTAAGTCATTTCGTGAAGTGAATGATTCAATTCTAATGATTTACAGTTTGAAGTCCCAATCTAAATCAAATGATTAGCGATATGCAAAGTTACTATCTCAGTCGAATGATTTGCAATATGCGATTTGAAGTCCTGATGGTTCGCGAAGCATTATTCACATTGGGACTTTGGAGCATGGGTCATGAATCATTTAATTTAGATTGGAACTTCGGAGCGCGAATCATTTGATTCAGATCGGGACTTCAAATCGTATATATATCGCTAATCATTTGATTTAGATTGGGACTTCAGAATAATTTGACTTAGGTTTGTGAGTCGTTTAGAGTCATTTTAATTCAGAAGTGAATCTGTTTATCTTATTTTAGAATTTGAAAGAGAAGACATTTGATAAGTGAGATCGCAGATTGAAAATCTCTGAAAATCAAAAGGGTAGTGCTTGAAAGGTCCTTGAAAGTTCTTGAATTTCATTTTACGGTCTCTTTACGAAACCCTTGTTATAATACTTGTCCTTAGATGTAGATTCACATACATACAGTCGCTTACATTGCATTCAGACTGTGCATTTTATAATTTCAATATAACAAAATATAACATTAAAAAGTGTACAAATCACTCGTTTTTCTAAAAGAAACATTTTCCAATAGAGAGACACCAGCAGGTAAAGTTACAGTGTGAGTCCGTGTCTCTCTCGCCTCCTCTGAGCCCATTGAGTTTTAACAGACACCCTAAAGCATCTGGTGAGTTTGTTGGGGGGGTAATTGAGAATGAATGGGGGAACGTCACCTGAGAGGAGGCAATGCCTCCATCGTGAAATAATTGGATATAACTGGTTATTATCGGCTGTGATTGGTTCATGTGAAAAATGTGCACATTCTGCATTCGCAAATCAGTCTGAATGAACAATATAATGATGTTAATGGGAAAACTAATTTACAGAAGTTAACAACTCACACACTTAAATATAACTACTCTGTAAAGTCAAAAGAAGACTGAAAACATGATCTGTGAGAGTTTTTAGTCAGTAATCAGCTTGGTTTTGGGTTTTACCATGGTTTTTGAACTTTCAGTACCATAGTATATTTTTAAAAGCCATAGCATTAAGTATCTAATACCATAAATGTACCATGGTAACGCCACAGTACTTTTTGTAAGATCATGTTTAAAAACCATGGTGTGTTTTGTTACAAGGTATTTTTTTTTATACATTTTACAATGTAAAAAAGGCACCATGGACATTTGTCAAGTGGAGGTGATTTTAAAACTCCTCCATCAAAGATAAAAGAGATATTCAAGCACACCACAGTATTACGGGTAAACATCATTTCTCAGTGTGCTGCCTGTAATAAGTAGGCCGTCACCTCCCCTGCAGTGTATTTTGCTGCTGTACTGATGATGGATGTTAGCTGGTCTTAGCCTATTTCTGTGTGTGCGTGTATGTGTGTGTGTGTGTGTGTGTTTTAGGATGCAGGAAGTCAACAGATCGGCTTTCTCCTGGGCAGTTGTGGGGTTACTGTAGCTCTGACCAGTGACGCCTGCCACAAAGGCCTTCCGAAAGGACCCACTGGCGAAATACCACAGTTCAAAGGTCAGTCTGTTCATCCACAACCTTATATAAGTGATGTAGAGTGTCACACAGGCAAACTTACAGTTGAGGTCAAAAGTTTACATCCCCCTTTCAGGATCTGCAAAATGTTAATTATTTTACCAAAATAAGAGAGATCATAAAAAATGCATGTTATTTTTTATTTAGTACCAACCTGAATAAGGGGTGAAAACTTTTTGAATTTGAAGATCAGGGTAAATTTAACTTATTTTGTCTTCTGGGAAACACATAAGTATCTTCTGTAGCCTCTGAAGGGCAGTGGTAGATAATTAAAAAAAAGTTTTTTTAGGCAAAATAAGAAAAATGTACACATCTTCATTCTGTTCAAAAGTTTTCACCCCCCGGCTCTTAATGCATCATGTTTCCTTTTAAAGCATCAGTGAGCATTTGAACCTTCTGTAATAGTTGCATATGAGTCCCTCGGTTGTCCTCAGTGTGAAAAGATGGATCTCAAAATCATACAGCCATAGTCGGAAACTATTCAAATACACAAAAATGCTGGGAAACCAAAGAATCTGTGGGACCTGAAGGATTTTTCTGAAGAACAAAGGGCACTTTTGACCTCAGATGTAGACAGGAATCAGGAACACAGTTTGTGTTGTTGTAACATTCCATTTCGCAGCCAATCAGATTAGAGTCTGTGTACACTAATGTTTAATTTGTTTATTTTTTTCATAAATCCTGTTTTTTTACTTTTTATTCACCGAGGTATCATTTCTTTCCACAAAATATTAAGCAGCACAAGTGTTTTCAACACTGATAATAATAAGAAATGTTTGTTGATTACCAAGAAGATTTGGAGTAATGAAGCTGAAAATTCAACTTTGCCATCACAGGAATAAATTGTATTTTAAAATATACTAAAATAGTGAGAGTCTGTGTGGGGCGGCAAGCAGAAATCAAGAGCATGATGGGCTGTATTACGCATGTGATGTTATCTAAGCCAGACTGCTAGCAGTCAGCATTTTTTGCCCTGTCTGGGCCACAGTAAGATGAGAGAGGGTATAAATAGAAAATGTAGAGGTAATGAGTCTGATATTGTTGTAATGATTAAGAAGTCCCGAGAGGATAGTCATTTACCCCGAGATGGAGAAAAGACGGATTTACTCCTACCCGACGCACATAGTCATTTAGCCAGTCACCCTAATCACTCACTATCGTTCTTTTGAACGATAATCACTACTAATAATGATAATGATAGTCATGGTTGAATCATCAAGCTGCATGAATATTAATAGAGTGGTATGAATATTCATGTTTTCTCTCTGTTTGGTCCCACCAACTCATCAGGATGGCCAAAGCTGCTATGGTTCGTCACGGAATCCAAACACCTGTCCAAGCCGCCACGTGATTGGTTCCCTCACATCAAAGATGCAAATAATGACACCGCCTACATAGAGGTGAGCTATGACCGTTATGGAAATATCAGTTTATTCAAATCATTTTACTGGCCGTACATACACTGGAAGGCAGCAGTCTGGGATTGTTTTTCCATACGTTGCACTCCACTGGCCACTTTAATTGTTTTATGATATCTGATTGGTAGATATTCTATGTCTCGAGCCCCAGAAATCAATATTTCCTATCAGCATGCCGAGCACAGCTGCTTCCATTAGAGTCACTGGATAATGGATGATAAATGATTAATGTTTGTTTAATTGTGAATCGGGACTCTTGTAGGAGATGCTGGTTGATGGATTGGGGCTGGTCTCATGTTATTGAACCAGTTTTGAGTGAGCTGTCTCTGTGTTCCTCAGCATATCCCAGAAATCTGAGAGTCTGTGCAAAGTGGCCGGGTGTCAGATGTCCAGTGCTGAGCCCATGTTTGCTTTCCGTTTCTACTGTACGCCTTTTCTGTACAGTATGAAGAACATGTTCAAAAATATATCACAACTAAAAGCTAATTATATTTTATGTAAAGAAAATAAAGCCTTTTTAGGACGTTTTACGTCATTTTAAGCCATTTGCCATTGCTGACATTTATCTTCATGACATTAAGTTTCCTCTAAATTGCCAGTAAAAGCATGAAACAAGTATTAATATTAAAAGTAAAAAGAAATG
>JAHKKF010520624.1:1463-12907 GCA_019740295.1 Labeo calbasu | reverse complement strand
ACATTTCTTGTGATTTTCATTTTTGTAAAGCAATATACAGCAGTACAATGAATTTAAATAATGTTAATAATATTAAAAGTAGAAAAAAATTATAAAACGCGCTTCCCTCGATTATTGTTTTTTGTAAAGCAAAAAAGCTATTTTTTAAAATGTGAAATATGTAATATAATATATAATATGATATAGTAATATATTAGAATAATGATCTAATAAGAATAAAAACATCAAAATGTTTAAAAAAGTGAAGAATATACATTTTTTTATATAATCTTTGTATATATATTATTGTTATTGTTATTATTATCAGTGAAAAAGTTAACTAAAAGTATTACATTATTTAAATTAATTTGAATTAAAGTATTTATTTATAGATTTTATATTGGTAATATGAAAAAAATGAATAAAATAAAAAATACATTTTCAATTATCATTTTTTTGTAAAGCAAAAAAAACAATTTTTAATATTTAATATTTTCATATATATATATATGAAAGTAAATTATAATTTTTGTAAATCCAAAACAGCTATTTTTATTATTTATTTTTGGGAAAAGTTATATATATATATATACACACTAATATTTGTTATACACCCTGTAATTCAAGCTGATTTTATATTGCTAAAAGCACATTTCCCCCAATTATCATTTTTGTAAAGCGAAAAAAGCTATTTGTTATTATTTAATTTAATATATATATAGAATGATGAATAAAATCCTGATTTAAAAAGTTAAACGTTTGGAGGCATTATGGTATTTAACATGGTTGGGAAAATGTCAAAATAAGCGTTACTACTTTGCAAAATATTATTTATTATTTTATATTTTTATTTTAAGTTTAAATATGACCTTGACATCGGCAGTAACGTTGACATGCATCCTTACAGTATTCCGTTAACGGCCACGCAAACTATGTTTGTTCAGGGTTTTGATACGTTAATATTTGTGTTAATGATTGATGTTTATGACACTCTTGTGTTTATTGATTTACAGTATAAAACCTGTAAAGATGGGAGTGTTTTGGGTGTGACGGTGACACGGATCGCACTTCTTACACACTGCCAGGCCCTAACGCAGTCTTGTGGATACACAGAGGGTGAGTCCAACACACACACACACACACACACACACCCCGCATTATATCTCTAGGTCCATTGTTCTTAAATCTCCCTTCTCAGACAATCATGCAATAAATCTGTCTGCTCTATTTGTCTTTCAGCTGAAATCATAGTGAATGTATTGGATTTTAAAAAGGATGTGGGTTTGTGGCACGGCATACTAACTGTAAGTCATGCTTTGGAAAAACAAATATGTAAACATAAGAGCGCACGTTCTATATTCAGGGTGTTAATATGTCACTTCCTGTTTCCCCAGAGTGTCATGAACATGATGCATGTAATCAGCATCCCATACTCCCTAATGAAGGTCAACCCTCTGTCCTGGATACAGAAAGTGTGTCAATACAAAGGTATGTCAGTCAGTGATCACACTAAATCTGTTTTTGTCCAATAAATCCGTTCTTGTGATATTTATAGTTTTGTGTGTTTGTGTGTAGGCAAAGTAGCTTGTGTCAAGTCCAGAGATATGCACTGGGCTCTGGTCGCTCACCGAGATCAGAGAGACATCAACCTGAGCTCCCTGCGCATGCTGGTGGTGGCCGACGGATCCAACCCATGTGAGTTTAGCTTGCATTTGAACTCTTTCCCTTTCTCCTTCCCCCTTTCTGTCACACCTGCGTGTGTCTTAAAATATTATTTTCACAGGAAACAGGGTTAAGCAGCTATTTACACAGCCTGCAACCTCGCGAACAAGCTAAAAGCATCGTTCATAAGTGTGTAATATTAATGTATACACTCATATATGACCTCGGGGATTATAAGTCCCAAAAGAGATGAGTCAGGATAAATGATGCCCAGAAGCCATTTCCTTACGTATGCAGATACATAATACACAAATGGACACACTGAAGGACAAAACGTTCCTTCTGCCGCTTATTTCATCCAAATGCCAGTGTAAATGCCAGGAAGATACAGTGAATGTATTTCTGATGGAACACATTCAGGAAGCAAAACTGTTTTTAGGGGTCATATGAGGGGAAGCAGGATTTTTTTGGTCTTTTCAGATGAAGAGATTGAAGTGCTGTGTAGCTGAACATTTATAATGCAAGGATCTTGCTTTAGTCCAAGAATATTTGGGTGAATCTGACAAAAAGTCATATTGCAATCCAAAAGAAAAAAAAATAAAAGATGAAAAAAAATGTTTCAAAATATGCAGTTTTTTTGTTTGTTTTTTTTTTTTTTTTTTTTTAAAAAAAGGCCTGTTTATTGACTGATTAGTACAATTAAAGATCATTTAAAAAATTAGTAAAATTAATGTCACTATGCAGCACATTTAAATAACAATGAAATTTTTAATTTCTTAAGTTTATCACAATAATGATGGTTTTAGAGAGATTTGTATTTAATTATAGTAAAATTAATGTCACTATGCAGCACATTTAATTGTCATTAATAGGCTTTTTTATAATAAATATAATATAATAATTATAACTTTTATAATTTCCATTGCAATTTAAATTTTTATAATTTATTTCATTTTTATAATGTAGTTTTAAAAAAGATTACTTATGAACTGGCTTATTTATGGATTGGCTTATATGCTAATAGATGCAGTGTATAATAAATAATGATATAATACTTTTTAAATAATTTCTATTCAAGTGTATAGAAATCACAGTAGTATTAATTGTACTGAATTTAGCATCAATTTTAAATACAAATAAATTTTCATTACTGTAACGACAATAAAATTTGAATTTATTAAATGTATGTATTTATCACAATACTGATAGCTTTAAAGAAATCATAGTAAAATTACTGTCACAATGCAGCACAATTAATTTTCATAAATACGCTTCTTTATAACTAATATAATGTAATAATTATAATTGTATATAATTTCATTTGAATTTCAAATTTTCTTTCTTTTTTCCTTTTTTGAAAAGTGAAATGTGACAGAACATGAATACCCAGATTTGTATGTTCAAACGTATTCTGTAAATTGGCACATCGTGATGGACTGAAGTGTGAACAATCATATAGAAATCTCTGTTTAATTCTGAGAATAAGAGTGGTCTTCAGGAGAAAAAAATTAAAAAATGTATACTATATATAGTATGGCCTCTTTAAACTGCATTTTTTTTAGTTAACTGTCGCTTTAAGAGCTGTGTTCCCATTGTACCCTACAGTGTTTGAATATGTCTAAAGGTGAGAACTGTTTAAATGTCATGTAAGACAGGTGTCACATTATAGTACGTAATGTTCCCTCTCTCATTCTCTGCAGGGTCCATCTCATCGTGTGACGCGTTCCTCAATGTCTTCCAGAGTAAAGGTCTGCGGCCAGAGGTCATCTGTCCATGTGCCAGCTCAGCTGAAGCCCTCACCGTGGCCATCAGGAGGTGGGAGGAGTGCTGACACATTGACCATTCACTCACCCTGTAACTTCAGCTCATATTCATGAACTCTCACTTTTCCTTTCAGAACATTTAGATCTTTGTCTCTCTTTTACGAGTTTTATAATCCCTAAAAAAAATTGTGAAAAATGACAGAAATATGGATGGAAACCATTTTTCTGTTGGTCAGACAGACAGATTGAAGTTGATGGTTCATCGAGAGAGCTTTGCTGAAGTCTGTGTACGTCTTCCATGCGATTTTCCAAAACCATTTACAAGAAAATAATGTTTTTTTAGGCTGGCTCCATAATTACAGTCCTGAATAGTCCTGACATCTTTGCTTTGTGACCGAATCAAACTCATGACAGAACGCAGAGCATATGGTTTTCATTCCACAGGATTAACTCCATCGCTGGACGTTTTTACAGACCTTCTCTCTCTCACGACAAATTTAAGGATGAGAACAGCTTGTATGAGTTTGAACAAAAAGTGAAATGAATTGAAAGCTAATAAAAGAGCCTGGTGTCATCGACGAAAACATCACTGTCTAGTGAAGTCAAGGGGAAAAGTTGATTCAAAGGCGACCGGTGATACGTAATTCCGCTGTTTCTGTCATCAAAAAACGTTACGTCATTGTCATTTGTGGATTTGCTGTGCAAACTAATCGTAACCTCATTTTTCACCCTTCGCACACATTTGCTTTGGCCCATGTGGTTCACAGAATATTTCTCGCTCTGGTAATAATTTCCTTCCTCGTTATATCTCATTCTCATTTCAGCGTTAGATGGTCCAATATTTTCTGCACTTCTGCTCTGTTCCAAAATTTAATGAGCTGCCTACTTAGCACTTTAAAGTGCCAAACATTATGCCACCTTCTAAGATACTAAATTTGTGGCAAAAAATATAAATATAAAAAATAAAATGGTCAGTCAAATGCTGTTGGAACTAACTGTGAGTTTCACATCAGTTCCTTGTAATCTTCCTTAAAAGTTAGCTCCCTATGTAGTGTGCAGACAGCAAGGCTGCAAACTAGTTTTGGAAGGGAGCTATTATTTCCAGCATACTTCATCGGCACACCCTGTTTTATGTGTTTTGCTCAAATCAAGCCTCCTGTACCTTGCCAGACATCTCTGTTAGTTCCAATGCATGTCTTTTAGAGGACATTACGTGTGGGCGGGGTTTAGTACTGTCCGTCAAACCTGGTTGAACCAGTCAGAGTCTTCATCAGAACTAGTTGGACCAATCAGCTTCTTCTTAAGGCATACATTGCGTTAGAGGCAATGTGAAGAAATTATACGGACATTAGAGGATGTTTGTCCATCAGATCTAGTTGAACCAATTAACAACTTCTTCATCAGAACAAGTTGGACCAGTCCGCTTCCATTTAGGGTTTATATTGCATTAGAGTCAATGTGAGGACAGTAGGTGGACATTGGAGATCATTAGGTGTGGGGGGGGTTTAGCACTGTCCATCAGATCTGGTTGAAACAATCAGCGTCTTCATCAGAACTAATTGGACTAATCAGCTTCTTCTGCAGGCTGACATTGTGTTAGAGTCAGTGTGAGGAAATTATGTGGACATTCGAGGACATTCGGTGTGGGAGGGGCTTAGTGCTGTCCATCAAATCTAGTTGAATGAATCAGCAACAACTTTATCAGAGTTAGTTGGACCAATGAGCTTCTTCTTAATGTTTACACTGCATTAGAATCAATGCGAGGACATTAAATGGACATTAGAAGACATTAGGTGTGGGCAAGGCTTATGCTGTCTGTCAGGTCTAGTTGAACCAATCAGCTACTTCTTTATCAGAACCACTTGGACCAATCAGCTTCTCCTTCAGGTTTACATTCCATTAAAGTCAATGTGAGGACATTATGTGGACATTCGAGGACATTAGGTGTGAGTGCTGTCCATCAGATCTAGTTAAACCGACCGATTACTTCTGTATTAGAACTAGTTGAACCAGTCAACTTCTTCTTCAGGTTTACCCTGCTTTAAAGTCAAGGTGAGGACATTATGTGGACATTAGAGGACATTAGGTGTGTGCGGTGCTTAGTGCTGTCCATCAGATCTTGTTGAACCAATTAACTTCTTCTTCATCAGAAGTAGTTGGACTAATTGTCATCTTTTTCAATTTACATTGTGTTAGAGGCAATGTGAGGACAGTATGTGGACAGTAGAGAACATTAGGTGTGGGCAGGACTTATCAGGTGCTATCCATCAGATCTAGTTGAACCAATCAACTACTTGTTCATCAGAATTAGTTGGACCAATCAGCTCCTAATTTGAGTTTGTATTGCATTAGAGTCAATGTGAAGACATTATGTAGACATTAGTGCCGTCCATCAGATCTAGTTAAACTAAAAAAACATATTCTTCATTAAAACTAGTTGGACCAATCAGACACTAGAGGACATTAGGTATGGACGTGGATTTGTGCTGTCCATCAGATCTAGTTGAACCAATCAACTTCTTCTTTACAAGAGCTAGTTGAACCAATCAACAACAACTTCAGATCTACATAGTGTAAGAGTCGATGTGAGGACATTTTGTGGACATTAGGTGTAGGCGGGGCTTAGTGCTGTTTATCAAATCTAGTTGAACCAAACAACACCTTCTTCATCAGAACTAGCTGGACCAATCAGCTCCTTCTTCAGGTTTACATTGCATTAGAGTAAATGTGAGAACATTATGTGGACATTAGAGGACATTAGGTATGGGCAGGGCTTAGTGCTGTCCATCAGATCTATTTGAACCAATCAGCTTCTTCTTTATTAGAACTAGTTGGACCTATCAGCTTCTAATTCAGGTTTAAATTTGCATTAGTGTCAATATGAGGACATTATGAGGACATTAGTTGTGGGCAGGGCCAAGTGCTCTCCATAATCAGCAACTTCTTTATCAGAACTGTTTGGACAAATCAGCTTCTTCAGGGTTTACATTGCATTAGAGTCACTTCCATATATTCCTCTGATCTGGTATTTCATTTCTCAATTTAGGCCTACTGATGACAGTAACCAGCCGCCAGGTCGGGGAGTGCTGTCTATGCAGGGTCTGAGCCACGGTGTCATCAGAGTGGACTCAGAAGAGCGTCTCTCCGTACTCACCGTACAGGATGTTGGCACTGTGATGCCAGGAGGTACACATATGTACATGCACAAATGTTTCTGAGAAAGTCTAAAATGTGGCTTTGTAAATATAGTTGTACATTTAATGTTAATGCCATCAAAGGACAGCATTGTGTAATGCGTACACCTCTCTCTGCACGCTGTATTTGCTGCTTCATAAAGTGCGTAATGTGTTTATTGATGTTGTGTATGTGCAGCTCTGATGTGTGTGGTCAAACCAGAGGGAGTTCCTCAGCTGTGCCGAACAGATGAGATCGGAGAGCTGTGTGTGTGTTCCATCGCCACGGGAATGTCATATTATGGGCTCTCGGGCATGACAAAAAACACCTTTGAGGTTTGTGTCCTATCAGAGTGAGATCGATTTGGCTGTAGTTAGGCGGATTCTCCTACCCAGAATCCCCAGACCTCTGCTCGAACAGATGCTAAAGTGCTCCGATCAAAGTCTTTTCCTTGGCTTGTTTGTTAAATTGCTCTGAAATAATGAAAAGGGCATTTTCTCAAGGCCAGTTCACACAGAGTCTGATATCTGATGCCTGTTTTCACCTAAAGTAAAACAAATAAAACCGATGATTGTGAGGGTTAAGTTTAAGAAACTGATAAAAACTGTAATAGCATAGTTATAGTAATGTATAGTTTTATCCTAAGATTTGGCTTTTGTTTTGCTGTCAGGTTTTCCCCATGAGCAGTTCTGGGGCTCCTATTAGCGAGTACCCCTTCACTCGGACAGGGCTGCTGGGCTTCATAGGCCCGGGCGGGCTGGTGTTTGTCTCTGGAAAGATGGATGGGCTGATGGTGGTAAGCGGACGGAGACACAACGCCGATGATATTGTCGCAACAGCGCTGGCAGTGGAGCCCATGAAGTTTGTGTACAGGGGCAGGTGAGAACACAACAAAAACAAATAAACAAACATAGCGTATTTTTCTTCGTCATCAAAGAACGGGTGATATATATAGCACAAGAGCTTGCTTGGTGTGGACATGCAGAGTGCAAATTAAATGGATTCAACACCTGCTGAGGCGGCAAGAGCGAGAGCATGTATCCTGTGTGGTGTTCTGTTTTAGTTGCTTCTGTGAAATTACCTCAGGTTTGTTTATCAGTTTTTTTTTTTTTTTTAGAGCTTTTTAGGCAGTGTGGTAAACCAGAGGATCTTAATATAGTGCTGCAGGGTTATTATCGTTGCCTAAATCTATGAAAACATTTTCATTATTGAAATAAAAAGTAAACATTAACTGAAGTAAAATAAAATAAAATATAAAAACTTATTTCAGCTAGTTGGTAAGGCAACGTTTCTTATTTTTGTTTAGTTTTTAGACATTTTTTAAATTAAAGTGATAATAAAAGTTAAATTACTAAAACAAATATTCAAAAAGAAAATATAAAAATAGAAATCAAATCCAAATTAATTGAAAATCTATAATAGTATATCAATGATAAAACACTGTAGCACTGTAACAATCAGTTCGTTTGAACAATTCTGCAAAAAATCACTTAAATTATGCAGTTTGTAATTAACTTAATTATTATAATTATTATTATTATACGTTTTTTATTAATCATATTAATCAATTATTTTTAGTAATTGTATAAATTATGTATTATTAATCATTTTAATTCTAGTCAGTAGTAATCAATATAATCAATTCATTATTAATTATTTGAATTAAAAATAAAAATTATAATAAAACAATAAAAATTCAGAAAATATAAAAATAAAAAATTGAATTTAAAATTTTTTAAAATCTTAAATAGTATATCAATGATAGTAAAATAACACTGTAGCACTGTGAAGTTCAGTTTATTTGAACAAATCTGCCAAAAAATCATTTCAATTATACAGTTTGTAATTAACTTAGTTTTTATAATTAATTATAAGTCATTATTATGTATTATAATTAACTGTTTTTATTAATCCATATTAATCAAATGTTTTTAGGAATTTGATAGATTATTAATAATAATCGATAAAGTCAATTTATTATTAATCATTTTCTGTTTTTTATTAATCATATATTGTTATACATTTTGTAGATTATTTATTATTAATCATTTTAATTATTATATTTTTAATATTAATGTAATTAATAATTAGCATTGTAATTATACTTAATACATATAACCGTTTTTTATTCATGTTAAATAAATGTTTAGTAGTTGTATACATTTATTATGTTTTTATATGAATTGTATATTTTTATTATAATTTATTATATTAATATTATAATTAACTGTGTTTTATTAATCATATTAATTAAATATTCTTAGCAGTTTTATAAATGATTTAATATTAATCATTTTAATTATTATAATTCTAATTTATTGTCTATCTAATTATTGTTATAATTTTGTTAATTATTGCTATCAATAATTAGTTACTTAACTGAATAAATGTAATTGCTAATTATTATTTTTTTTTTTAATTATCATAATTGTTATTTTATATTAATTATTCATTATATAATAATAATAATAATAATTATAACAATGAAATTATGTCCTGGTCACTAACTTAAGAAGTTTGTGGTTTGAGATGCTTTAGGAGTGATGTTTTTTTAATTATAATTAAATATTATAATAAACAGTTTTTATTAATCATATTAATCAAATGTTTTAGTAATTTTATAAATTATTTATTAATAATCCTCTTAATTATAATCAATAATAATTAATATAATCAATTTATTGTTAACCATTTTCAATTTTTATTAATCATATATTTTGGTCATTTTAATTTTTAGAAATTGTATTCATTGTATTACTTTATTATGTTATAATGATTATTATTACAGTGTAATTATATCCTGATCACAAACATGAGCAGTTTGTGGTTTGTGATGTTTTATGTTTTTTCATTATAATTAATTATTATAATATTATAAACTGTTTTTTATTAATATCATATTAATCAAATATTATTGGTAATTTTATAAATGATTTATTATTAATCATTTTAATTATTATAATTAAAAATTTAAATTAAATATTGTTATTATTATTATTTTTAATTTAATTCTTTATTATTATATTATAATTATTATTATAACAAAGAAATTATTTGCTGGGCACAAACATGAGATGTTTTATGGGTTGGTCTGGAGCTGAATTTTCAGACTCTGAATCTCTCCATCTTCAGGATAGCGGTATTTTCCGTGACGGTCCTGCATGACGAGAGAATTGTGGTCGTAGCCGAGCAGCGACCGGACTCCACAGAGGAGGACAGTTTCCAGTGGATGAGTCGTGTGCTGCAGGTATTTTTCCTCTTTATACCCACCCTCGCCGATCGATTTGGTCAGCGGCGACTCGCTATTCCGGTCCCGTCTGCCGGGAGTCACCTTAATCGCTGCGTAACCCCAGTCCCCATCCAAACTGAATTAGAGATCACGCTACTGCTGACCTGCGTACTTTCTGTCAGCACTTTACGAGTCCTTACCGGCATGTAAAAATAACAAGACGCACTCAGGCACGCAGGCTGGCCTTCATTTCCACACACCCAGACGGTTCCATTCCCCTCTTTTGTTGTAGGTCATTAATCTTGCAAATATGGTATTTTTTCCTTCCACTTCCTGAATTCCCGTTCGGTAATTCGGTTCTCCCCGAGGCATCGGTAAAGGTCAGCGGCTGCATCAGATCTCAGCTGGCAGCCTCTTCTGGGCTCCTTGCGAACTCTATTTTTAAACCTCACCTGACAATCCGATCTGTCTTTTTCTACAGGCGATAGACAGCATCCACAACGTCGGGGTGTTTTGCTTGGCTCTGGTGCCCGCCAACACCCTTCCCAAGACTCCTCTGGGAGGGATCCACCTGTCGGAGACCAAGCAGCTGTTTTTGGAAGGCTCCCTGCATCCCTGTAACGTCCTAATGTGCCCTCACACCTGCGTCACCAACCTGCCCAAACCCAGACAGAAACAGCCAGGTCTGTCTGCGGCAAGGTCACCTCGAATGTCGTACAGAATTAGAACTGTCAGAAATGCTGTGTGTGTGTTGTCAGATGTTTGTTTGTTTGTGATGAGCTTCCTCTGCTTGCTTTTGCAGAGATCGGACCTGCCTCTGTGATGGTGGGAAACCTGGTCTCAGGGAAGAGGATCGCTCAGGCCAGCGGCAGAGATCTGGGCCAGATCGAAGACAATGATCAGGCAAGAAAGGTGTGTGTGTGGTAACATGGGGCCTCGATTTTCATCCATCATTCATTTTCCCTTCCCTCATTCATTCCTCACCTCCAGCAAACGGAGTCCCATCCAGCCAAGAATAGACACAGAAATAAGCACACATTTGTCCGTAAAACCAGTGTTTTCAGGACACAGTTTAATAACTGATATTGAGAGATATAAGCTGCCTCAAGGTGGTTTACAATTGCTCTCAGAGGAGATGTAGCACCAGGGTCCAAAACTGAGAAAAAAATGCTAGTGTATGACAATATTTACAAGGTTAAGAAACTGTATTTTGCATATATATATATATGTATATGTAGTCTTTGAAGTCTTTGAAGTTTTTGAAGTTTTAGATATTGATATTATACATTAGGAATTATTTTGTATGACAGTGGAATTCAAATGTTATTTATTTATTTTATTTATTTTTACAAACTTTTAGTCTTTTATATATATATATATATATATATATTCAAATTTTTATGTATTTAACTATTATGCATTTTTAAAAATAAATATATATAGTATATAGAAGAATAATTGAAACATTTTTTAATATTTAGTTTTATTGTAGTTTTATTGAGATTTATTTATTTTATTTATTTATTTATTTATTTATATTTTTCTATCTGTCTATAATCTATACCTAATATTCTTTGTTTAGTTATACGTAATATACGTTAGGAATATATATATATATATATATATATATATATATA
>JAHKKF010520623.1:17500-20897 GCA_019740295.1 Labeo calbasu | reverse complement strand
ACTGTATTTCTGATCAAATGAATGCAGCTTTGGTGAACATAAGCAATAATCTCAAAATATATATCAGGGATTGTGTTACAGAAACTTCCGGTCTCAAGTCTTCTGTCCTAAATGAGATCCTCACTGAAATCACCATGGTTACCAAACAGATAAGACAGGATTCTAGCGTTGAATGTTTCTTTAATACGGCCCCAGGGGTGTAAATGTATAAGACGGTATGAGTATTTATCACTGTAACAAAACAGAATACATCACAATATAATTATTTTCATTAAAAATGTAATAAAGAAAAAGGCCTTGTATTTTAATACGTAAATATTCCACTGAGATTCTTCCATTTAATTATTCCCTCTTATTATTTGATACTTGACGAACACAAAAGGATAAGATTACTTGATAATTAACAAACACCTAATACACCCTATTCTCAAGCAGTTACGTCTTTCTTCATCTTCGTGGTTTTCTTTCTCTCTCTCGCCTCTTCTATTGCCGTGTTCCTGAGCTCATTGGTGATAATGACGGTATTTGGGCTGAACTGCTGCCCACCAGCATCTCCCACCTCAGCACAGTTATTTATAGAGCTCCACTCCTCTTCTATCCCTCTCTGCCGCTCTCTCCATCCCTCTACCTTCACCTCTTTCTTTGTCGCCATCGCCCCCATCTCGATGGCTCTGCTCGGTTTTTTCCAGTTGTTCTGCCCTCTCAGGTCTTCTCCTCATTCTATCGATCAGTCTCTCCCACTTTCTGTCTCCACTCCTCCTTCCCTCTTTGCTTTCTTATTCATTCTCCTACTGCTGCCTACTAAATTCTGCTCTTTATTAGCTCTTTTTCCCCCTCATAATCCTTATTTTGTTCTATTGTTCATACGTTCTTTGAGACAATGGCTTCTGGGAGAGGCTGTTCCGCAGGACACGGTATGTTTTGCTGCAAAAATACTTCAACCTAATTCAGTCCTAGTCATCACTGGCACCAGCTCTCACACACACACATTTATAAACACTCACAAAGCTGCAGATGCTCGCTGCGACAAACTCACATGTACACCACCATCTGAAAGTTTGGACTCACTTTAAAATCTCATTTAAAAGTTTAGGGTCGGTAAGATTTTTTTTAATGTATTTGAAATATGTCTCTTATTAACACCAAGGCTGCATTAATTTAATCAAAAATGCAGTAAAAATCAGTAATATTGTGAAATATGATTACAATTTATATTTTAATACATTTGAAAAAGGAATTTGATCCTGTGATGCAAAACTGAATTACTCCAGTCTTCAGTGTCACATGATCCTTCAGAAATCAATCTAATGTAGTAATGAATACTTGGTACGCAAGAAACATTTTGTATTACTAATGTTGAAAACAGTTGTGCTGCTTAATATTTTTGTTGAAACTGTGATACCTTTTTTCAGGATTCTTTTATGAATAGAAGGGTAAAAAAAACAGCATTTATTTTTTAAAACAGAATTTTTTGTAACAACATAAGTTGCAAGAGTGTTTACTGTCACTTTTGATTATTTTAATGCATCCTTGCCAAATAAAAGATTTAATTTCTTTCAAAAACTTACTGACATCAAACCTTTGAACGATACTGTATGTTGTGTAACTTATGAATAGATTTCAAATTAAGTTTGTAGATATACAGTTGAAGTCAAAAGTTTACATACACCTTGCAGAATCTGCAAAATGTCAGTTTACTAAAATAAGAGGGATCTTACAAAATGCAAGTTATTTTTTTATTTAGTACTGACCTGATTAAAGATGTTTACATATAGTCTACAAGAGAAAACAATAGTTGAATTTATAAAAATGACCCTGTTCTAAAGTTTACATACACTTGATGAATACTGTGTTGTTACCTGAATGATTCACAGCTGTTTTTTTTTTTGTTTAGTGATAGTTGTTCATGAGTCCCTTGTTTGTCCTGAACAGTTAAACTGCCTGCTGTTCGTCAGAAAAATCCTTTAGGTCCAACAAATTCTTTGGTTTTCCAGCATTTTTGTGTATTTAAACCTTTTTCCAACAATGACTGTATGATTTTGAGATCCATCTTTTCACACTAAGGACAACTGAGGGACTCATATGTAACTATTACAGAAGGTTCAAATGTTCACTGATGCTCCAGAAGGAAGCTGCATTAAGTCTGGGAGTGAAACCTTTTTGAATTTGAAGATCAGGGTAAATTTCGCTTATTTTGTCTTCTGGGAAACACGTAAGTATCTTCTGAAGGGCAGTGCTAAATGTTTAGGCAAATAAGAAAAATGTTCTTGATCTGTTCAAAAGTTTACACCCCCGACACTTAATGCATCGTTTTTTCTTCTGAAGCATCAGTGAGCGTTTGAACCTTCTGTAATAGTTGCATATGAGTTAACTATTCAACTATTATTTTTGGACTATATGTAAACGTCTTTTATGTGAAATATCTTATTCAGGTCACTACTAGCTAAAAAATAACATGCATTTTGTATGATCCTTTTTAGTTTGGTAAAATAACATTTTGCAGATTCTGCAAGATGTATGTAAACTTTTGACTTCAACTGTACATACATTGTGCATAAATTTATCTTTAAAAATGTCAATTTTTTAAAGGCTGAGATGGACTAGGAAAACATCTGTTGAAGCACCTCATGAAGTTTGTTGATGAAATTGTTAAGTTAATGAAAGAATTACCAGCTAGGGATTGATGATATGACGTAAAATTGATTAATTGAATGTTCTACCTCAATTACAATGAACTTTTTTTTTTTTTGCTCTCGTAGATGTGAATCTGATTCAAGTTCGCTGTTGCATGTGATCATCCTTCCAGCGATCTTGTCCTGTCACTCTATATGCGCAAGTATTTACTCTAGGTTCTTACCGGTCATTCACTCAGAACAAGTTTTTGCATCTAAAATGCAAGACGCAGCGCTCAGAAATGTTTTTTTTTTGCTAAAGATGCAAGCGCAACAGTCATATACGTCCATAAAGCACAGACAACACGTGGTAGTATGTTTGTAGTCGGAAAGTATTAACAAGATTTAAAAAACGAAATAAATTATGTTGGTTAGAGCTTCTGAATTTCGGTTTCGATTACTTTTCGATTAATCATCCAGCCCTAGAATAAGCAGAACTACAATCTAGATAAACAGTCATGATTTTGAAGCTTTAAGATAAAATTGTTTTTAATTGTTAAATATTTTTAGAACTCATAAATCCCATACTTCAAATATTCTCGTTTAATAGTTTTGACTGCTTTACTGTTACTCTAAAATAAAAAAAAGAGATCATAATGAAGATTAAACTCACCAATATTGGGGTGTTTGAGTAGACGACAGATTCGGGCCTCACGTTCCAGTTTCTGATGATCTGCGGAGGACAGAGAGAGGGAGAAAAGCAGGTTAGATATTTGAGGTGGCTG
>JAHKKF010520623.1:0-12500 GCA_019740295.1 Labeo calbasu | reverse complement strand
TGAGAGCGCAGTTCATGGTTGCTTAGCAACGGCAGACGCCACGGGAGCGCTTTGGCGCCTAGCGTTTTCCACGCGTTTTTAGGCGCGACATGTGAACGGCCCCTAACCTTACTTTAAAGGCTTGTATCCTCATATCTCATTCGGTACAAATCCACATATTCCATAATATTTCCATATTTGCGATGTACCCAAATGCTAAACTATTATTTAATATGTAAATTGTAGGCTTTGTACTGTAAGTCGTGTTCCAACGTTGAAACAATGAGGCGGGCGTGTTCGGTTCATTGTATTTTATTTTGATACCAACTGCGCTTTGAAGTTAGCAATGCTGAAAGCCTGGAACTGATATGTTTTGTGTGCGTGTGTGCATTAATGGGAGCACTAATTCTAAAAAATAAGTAAACAACTCACATACCTAGATATCACCACACCATAAGACGACTTAAAATTGCCTAAAAACATGATCTGTTGGAATTTTTAGTATATATATATATATATATAGATAGATAGATATAGTTACTGCCTTGAGCTATTTTGAAATAAATGTAAAATGCTTAAAAACTCGATGACATTCATACTTGGCCAGAACAGAATATTAACTACACTGTTAAAGTAAAAATATAAAGTAGATTTGTTTTTATTATTATTTTCTGATGGTGTTAAGTAATATTATTTAACCTGGGGCATGAATATCTATTTGATTAAATTAATAATAATAATAATAATAATAATAATAATAATAATAATAATAATAATAAATAAATAAATAAATACACTTTGTAAATGTAAAATAAAAGTGTGATACAAGTATAAAATATAAGTGTGTATGTATGTATGTATGTATGTATATATATATATATATAACACAAAACAAACATGTTGATGTTCCTCATTTCAGTTCTTCATTTCTGCTTATCTCAAAAGACAGCCACAAAGTGAGGATATTTCAGAATGACTATATCATCACACTCACACTAGCAAAATGTATTCTGTCTGTCAGAATGAGCTGGTTTTGCATTAAAATGGAAGCTTTAAACTCTAGATCTTTCCTCATGATATTTTTTATGTTTACGTTCACAGCCTACATTTATGCTCCATACATAAAATTATACAAGATGATACACTGTATTAAAAATACTACTTCAAGTAGTAGCAAAAGATGTGTATCAAGATGAAACTTTAAAGTGCTAATACAGCATCAATTCCATTTGCAATCTTTTCATTATCAGAGTACAAGAAAATCCCTTACTTTTCAACCCTTCTCCTTCAACCATCTGGCTCTATTCCCATTTTTCACAATCCAATCAATTCCAGATGGATAAATTCAAATTTTGCTCTACATTCTCTTGCTAAATATCCTATAAAGTAAAATGATTTGTGAATTCCTATACTAGTAAGACAAAACTCATCGGAATCCACAGGAATGTATGAACTGATAATCTACATCCCTTTAAATAGAAGTGATGTGTAAATGTAAAAACTGTTAAAAGTTTCAAAATGGCTGAAAGTGCAATCCGCTAAATGGACTGATACTCTATTCATCACAGCCTCATTTACATAGCGACTGATTAAGGTCCACTAAGGCAAAAGCTGAATACATTAACGACAAATACGTTTTAAGATATTCTACTGTATCTCACAAGTTCCACGTCCCAAAAGTAACTGGAGAGGAAAGTCCCTTCTATATTACAGAGAGACACATCTGCGTGCTGCTATCAAAACTACTTCAGTTTCACTATGGAAGATAACACACTCTCATGCTGCAGTAATTGTATTACAGACACACACAGCCCTCTAATCTGATGCATAATTAAACGCAGGCTAGAGATAGGAAGGGCCCTCTGTCCGACATTCTGTGTAAAGGGTGAATAAGCGCAGGACAGACAGGAAGACAATAGGGGAAAAAGGAGCCACTGAAAGGTTACAGAGAGGAGGGCAAACACTGGAACAAAAAGACAGAACCTGCGCTGAATGAGAAACAGATCTTTTATTATGATGTTCATAGATACATTCAAAACAGCTTTAACGGGATAGTTCACTCAAAAATGAAAATTACCCATGATTTACTCACCTTCAAGCCATCCTAGGGTCTATATGAGTCTCTTCTTTCAGATGAATACAATCAGAGTTATAATAAAAAATGTCCTGGCTCTATATTGACATGAATGGATGCACTTTATTGGACTTCAAAAAAAATCTTAACACCCACAGACCTTTTTTTAAATCAGAATTCCATGACATAAACTCTCAATTCAGACTTTTTTTCTCAGAATTCTAAGATATAAACTTGAAATTCTGACTTTTTTTTCCTCAGAATTCCATGATATACACTCGCAATTCGGACTGTTCTCAAAAATCCAGGATATAAACTCACAATTCAGACTGTTCTCAGAATTCCGTGATATGAACTCAAAATTCTGACTTCTAAAAATTCTGTGATATAAACTCACAATTCGGACTTTTTATTAAAAAAATCAGAATCCTGTGACATAAATTCGCAATTCGGACTGTTCTCAAAAATCCAGGATATAAACTCACAATTCAGACTGTTCTCAGAATTCCGTGATATGAACTCAAAATTCTGACTTCTAAAAATTCTGTGATATAAACTCACAATTCGGACTTTTTATTAAAAAAATCAGAATCCTGTGACATAAATTCGCAATTCTGAATTTTTTTAATCAAGATTCCATGATATAAACTCGCAGATCTGACTTTTCTAAAAATTCTGTGATATGGACTCACAATTTCTCAGAATTCTGTGATATAAAGTCACAATTACGATTTCTTTCTTAGAATTCCAAGATATAAACTTGCAATTCATCCTTTTTTTCTCAGAATTCTGTGATATAAACTCACAATTCAGACTTTTCTGAGAACTCCATGATATAAACTCGCAATTCTGACTTTTTAATCAGAATTTTGTGATATAAACTTGTAATTCTAACTTTTTTTCTCAGAATTCTGTGCTATAAACTCGCAATTCCGACTTTATTTCTCAGAATTCTGTGATATAAATTGCAATTCCGACTTTTTTCTCAGAATTCCGTAATATAACCTTACAATTCAAACTTTTTTTCTCAGAGTTCCATGATTTAAACTCGCAATTGGATGCACTTTATTGGACTTCAAAATTTTACCACCCATTCACTGCCATTATAAAGCTCGGAAGAACCAGGACATTTTTTAATATAGTCTGACAGTATTCATCTGAAATTTGATCTTAAATTGGAATTAAAATTCAAGTTAGTACTGAAACTGGATTGGAAGTGAATTAACTGGAATTGGAATTGGAAATGAATTGGATGGAATGGGATATAAAGACTGTGAATTAGAACAGTGACGCAAAAGCGCCACTAATCACCAGAGGCAGTGTGTGTGTGTGTGTGTGTGTATGTGTGTATGAGAAAGGATTACATGAGACATGTACTTGATGAAGCAAGCACTCCCTTGCATGAGCATCTGCACTATAAGCCTCTGCATGTGCATCACCTCATCAGCTCAGATGGCAGGATGTCTTTCTTTCTTCCTTCACTCATTCATTTACTCCATGAATATGAATAATCCTGGGCAGCACAGAAATCTCTCTAACCAACAACATTTCCTGTTGATGTCATCCACAGACTTAGTCAACATAAAAACCCACTACTTCTGCAATGCAATGTATTTAAATAAACAGGAAATTCAAAAAGTAAAACTTGCTGAATAATTGCTGAAATCCTCACCGCTCAACTGAGCCACCAGTTTATCAGAGAATCACTTATGCACACGCACGTTCAGTGTCCAAGCACAGACGTGCACACCTGCTCCATTACAATGGAGTGTTTTCCTGTGAAATACATTGATTTGTACATTCTGTGCTAAGGACTCAGTGTGGATAGCAACATCTCCGGGTCCTCTCATCCTCTGAGATATAAATGAGCTGCTGTCGTGACTTTGGACCTTACACACACACACACACACTTATCCAAAAATCCCTAGTCACAACTTCAGACAACATGACCGTTCCCTAACCGCCCTTATGTATAACATACACCAAACTCTTAGGTGTTGAACTATATAAATAAATAAATATTGTTTTCAGCAGAGGAAAGAAACTCATACAGGTTATGATCGACATGAGGGTGAGCAAAAGATAGTTTTTCATTTTTGGGTGAACTATCCCTTTAAATGCAATGTGGACTTGATCTCATACAGTCTAGTCAAAGGTCTGATTACGTGAGACAAATCAGGCCCTAATGTCATAATGCCCTTTCCAATCAATCTCAGAAAAAGAATAATCTAAAAAAAAGCATCAAAAAGCGTTCTGCTTTGATTTAAGCTGGCAAGGTTGTTTCCCAACCAGAAAACACATTGATAAAAGCTAAATTACAGCAGTTTCATGTTCCGTGACTTGTCGAGATAATGCCTTCATTAGGATGTCAGAGGGAAGGAGGAGGAGCTGAGAGGCAGTCGACTGAAGCAACCGCAACACACACACACACACAGGTAACCCATCCCCAAAAGAAAATGCTCAGTCCTAATATGGATACGGATGGTGCAGTGTTTAATTGCTTCATCACCCGTGCCATTTAGAGACAGAGTGTGTGTGTGTGTTTTAGTGTCGGTGTCAGTGTTTTGCTTTATTGTGCTGAAGCTCAGAGATCCGTGGGCTCAATTACCGGCCCACAGGCACTCCTGTGTTTGTCGCAATCAACAAAACTGCAGTGGCCGACAGAAAAGAGCAGGCGCAGAGGAGCGCAGACCCGCAGGGACACGGGTCTGGACCCAGAGCGCAAATCAGTATGAGCCTGGACAATTAATAGCCTGTCAATATCTGCTAGAAGCAGCTGGTCACCAAGGCTCTTCCATTTTCCAGAAGATAAAATGACCAAATATTTCCAATGGCTAATGTTAAATATGACAAGAGGCTATTATGTTGAAGGAGCAGCCCCAAGCAAATAACATCATGCAGGTTTAGAGTTACATACAGGTTTAGGAAACATTGCATTATAATATTAAATTGGGGGGTATTTACTGTAACATTTGAGCTTACAAAGAACTGTATCTCACAAATATATATGTATATATATATCTATCTCAGGGGTGTTTCCTCCGAGGAGGCAAGGAAGGCAACGCCTCCTCAAAATGTTTGATACAAAAATAAAACAATGCAAATATTACAAAACATAACATTAAAAAGTGTATAAATCACTTGTTTTCTAAAGAAACATTGTCCAACAGCAACACCAGCAGGACCGCGTCTCTCTCGCCTCCCCTGATCCCACTGAGTCTTAATAGACTCCCTAAAGCTTGAGGTGAGTTTGCTGGGGGGTAATTGAGAATGAACAGGGGCAAGTCACGTGAGAGGGGGCAATGCCTCCATCGCGATATGATTGGATATGACTGGTTATCATTGGCTGTGATTGGTTCATGCGATGAATCCCGCCTCTTGTATTTTTGTGTGCGTTCCATATACGTGAATCAGTCTGAATGAACAATATAAAATGGACGTAATGCTTATTTAACCAAGAAAATGTGACTGGGATGAATTTACATTGATGTGAAAAAAAAAAAAAAAACTTGAGGACTTCATCTCCTTATTTCAGAACACCACTGAGACAGATTGACAGATAGAACGATAGAACAATAGACAGATGATAGAGAGAATGACAGATAGAACGATAGAATGATAGATAGATAGATAGATAGATAGATAGATAGATAGATAGATAGATAGATATAGACAAATTGTACAATAGAACAATAGACAGAACGACAAATAGTATGATAGAACGATAGATGGAATGATAGAACAATAGAAAGATAGATAGATAGAACAACAGATAGATAGATAGACAGACAGACAGGACAAATAGTACAATATAACAACAGAAAGATAGATAGAACGAAAAAACGATACAACGACAGAACAATAGAATGACAAAACAATAGGACGATAGAACGACAGAACGATAGATAAACAGACAGAAGGACAAACAGTACGATATAACAACAGAACGATAGAACCACTGAAAAAATGATAGAACGACTGAACGAGAGAACGACAGAAAAACAGAATGACAGAACAATAGAATGACAGAACAATAGATAGATAGATAGATAGATAGATAGATAGATAGATAGATAGATAGATAGATAGATTAGGTAATGCCATGATATGAAGCTGCATCTGGATGCTAGAGCAAAGAAAGATGTGTCAACCAACTCTGTGCACTGGGAAAGACTTTCTTCACTGGCAGAGGGTGAGGCTGAGGTCAGATGGGTTTACTTAAAAAAAAAAAAAAAAAAAATCCAGGCCAAATCCATGCTGGGCAAACTGCCAGTCTTCACAACACTCACCATACCAACCACAACCACACAGACTCACGCCAAGTCTCCAGACTGAGTGAGTGAGTAAGTAAGTGCCACACAACATGACATGATGTATGTGTTTATCAGATGATTTTATTATGTATAAATAGTTTGAGTAAAAAAAGAATACATACGAAGTCAAATGCTAAATTACGGCATATGGAAAAGGGCTGGATGAGATTTATTAACAATGCATCAAACAGAAACATGAAGCAACACTCAGTTGGCGGACTTTATCTACGAAACTTAATTGTTTTTTTTTTTTCTTTTTTGTCTGTGCTTCGTCGTCTTCATCATCTGGTACTACAAACAGTAGATCCATATAATGGATTGGATTAAATTCAGACTCAGTTGGGTGCACCTTTAAAAGAAAAGCTTGTCCATAAATTGAATGATAGCTAGTAAGATCAGTATTCCCTAATTGACATTCATGAGGTAAAGCCATCTTTTTAGCGACGTGACGTCACAAAAAACGTCATGAGCAGCAGGCTATCAGAATGTATCTGACCCAGACAGAGCTGTCCCTAGGCACTGGACGGCAAGGCCACAGCGTCTGCATCTCAAATCTCCATTGCTACGTCCTCCTCCGCTTCTCTGCAAAATGCCCTTTTTGACTATTCTGAACTGATATTTTCAACAGATGCCCCCTCAGCGCAGTTCTTCTCTTCTGTCCATGATAACACCACCACAATACTGCTATCCTCAGGGAAATATAAAGTTAAAATGGTATTTTTTTTTTAAAAAAAGTCTTCAGTGGGAGCGCACATCAACAGAATGTCAAACATTCAGCATGAATACATACAGAAAACCTTCAAATCAAAAACTGAATCAAACCTCTGATTATACAGACAAACATGGAAAATCATATCGAACCTGAGGTAAAAAGAAAAGCTAAGGAGCAAGAAATTACTCAATTAACATTTATTATTTAAAATCAAAATGAATCTGCAATTAAACTCTTTCTAATTCTCTGACCCTTGAGAATTAAAATATGAGGACAAAATACGTCTTCAAGCAAGACAAGACTGCTGCAATTCAGAGTGATTTCGTTCCAGAAGTCTAGCGCTGACACCACAATAACAAGAATGGCTAGTTACAAAGACTTTCCTGATCTCTTCCCATTACTCTAACTGTATTAGACTCGTGGCGTAATTGCTGTGGGAATACGATTCGCTGCGGTATTGTTGAATTAGCCCTGATATGCTAGGCCAAGACAACTGACAATGTTCTGATCCGCTCCAGGTCTGCAGGCCTGAAATACGTTACAGTTGGCGTCACGGCAAAGCTTGTAAATAAGCTTGATTCAGCCAAATTTACATGAGAAGCAACAGATGCCACCTCGAGGGACAGACAAAGATGCACACACTGAATGAGTATAAATAGATAGAACATCGAATCCACCTTTATTAGTGGTCAGTGTTGTTATGGACCTCAGGGCAGATGTCGTATTAAATTTTATGAAGATGAAAACAAGGCTGTGAGAAATAGACTAGAGTTTTTAGAGAGATGGACGTTCTACGTGGTTACTTTCGTGAACGTGAATAAAGTTGTTGGAAAAAGTCGTTATTTTTGTTTTTTTTTGCACACAAAAAGTATTCTTGTAGGTTCATAACATTAAGGTTGAACGTGGACTATTTTAATGTCCTTACTACCTTTCTGGCCTGGAAGATTTTAGCTGTGTTACTTTCTATGCAGGGTCAGAAAGCTCTCAGATTTCATCAAAAATATATTAATTTGTGTTCGAAGATGAACAAGGTCTTATGGGGTTGGAACGACAAGAGGGTAAGTAAATAATGACGCAATTTTCATTTTTGGGTGAACTATCTAAACTAACACTCCCACTGGTGTAACAGTTGATAAGTGGGATCATACAAAATGCATGATATTGTTTATTTAGTACTGACCTGAATAAGATATTTCACATAAAAGATGTTCACATGTAGTCCACAAGAGAAAATAATAGTTGGATTTAGAAAAACGACCCCATTCAAAAGTTTACATCCCCTTGATTCTTAATACTGTGCTGTCACCTGAATGATCCACAGCTGTGTTTTTTTTGTTTAGTGATAGTTGTTCACGAGTCCCTTGTTTGGTTCTTAGGTTTTTTTAAAATCTACTTTTTGTCAGTAATGCCACCGAATGGAAGTTATTTTTAATATGTCAGCCCAAACATTTTTGTTTTTGCACATTAAGCTGAGTAAGAAAAAGTATTTTAACGTGAAAACATTACATCACCAGTCTAAGTGATTCAGCAGTTAGTGGAAATGGTTCGGAAGTGTTTCCCTAGAAACAGCATTGGACAATTACACCATACCCAACAGGAATCTGAATCTCCAGACAGCAGCACTGCATTCATACTTTCCACAGGGGCTAGCGAAATCATCAGAGAAGGGGATTCTGGGTAATGCGGAACTGAGCCCAATGCTCACTGCACCTGTGGTGCAAAACAACGGTAACCAAGCCGCAGGAGGTACGGACGTAAACAATGCATTCCCAACATACACCTCAGCCCTCGCCATTGCCTGAGGGGGCAAATTAGAGCAGATTATTCCCTTCAGATAGAAACCGAAAGCTACGGCTCATCCGAAAGAGCCTCTCAACGAATGTTTCAGAGCAGCGGGCAAAGGTGGCGTGCGTCATGTAATAGCTTTTAGCTGCGCGTCGCCCTCCCCTCCGCGTGACGTTCTATAACCCCGGTCATCTCTCACAGGCCATTTAAGCTTTTCTCTCTGACGTTTATGACAGATCTTCTCTTTTCCAAATGCTGCTGTTATTAGACAGTTTCTCAGTGAAACAGGGCGGGCCACGCAAGACGTCACAAACCAAACACTCGCCACAACAGTAATTAAAGCAGTGTTTGAATATAAAGATGTATCTGGTCGTGCTCTTTTAATGTGATAGCAAAGGCCATCAATGCAACAAAACCACTTAGTGGTTCCATATTTTAGAGTTGCATGAGTAAATGTGCATGCACTTCATTAGAAAACCAGATATTTGTATGCATCTAAATGTTCAATTGTGCGTGCAGCACAAGTAGTGCACTATACAGATGAATATCATTACACACTGATGAACAGAGGTGGACGCAACATTGCTAAATTAACTTTTTGTCAATGCTGCCAATGGCTGGAGTTGATCAAATTTACCATACATACACTATTGTGCAAGATGAATTTATTTTGTTCAAAATACACTACCAGTCAAAAGCCTGCATTTATTTGATCCAAAGTACAGCAAAAACAGTAACATTTTGAAATATTTTTACTATTTAAAATAACTGTTTTCTATTTGAATATTTTTTAAAATGTAAAAGATACAAAAGATTTCCATTTTAGATAAATGCTGTTCTTCTGAACTCTCCATTTATCAAAGAAACCTGGAAAAAAAAAAATTTACTCAGCTGTTTTCAACACATTAATAATAAATCAGAATATTACAATAATTTCTGACGGAGTAATGATGTTAAAAATTCTGCTTCGAAATCACAAGAATACAATATTTTAAAATATATTCAAATAGAAAACAGTTATTTTAAATAGTACAAACATTTTAAAATGTCACTGTTTTTGCTGTACTTTGGATCAAATAAATACAGGCTTGGTGAGCAGAAGAAAAAAACATCTTTCTTTAAAAAAAAAAAAAAAAAAAAAATCTTACTGTTCAAAAACTTTTGACTGGTAGTGTAGCATACTTTTTTTTAATTCACATAAGTTCTACAGGGAAAAAAATGTTTAGGTGTGAAGCTGAGGGACACACGTCACACACGTCCCAACTATAACAACGGATGAATGCACACGGTGTCAGATAAAAGACAAAACCCCACTCGTGTCCACACGCAGGAGTGAGTGATAGAAAGAGGGAACCGTAGGAAAGAGTAGAGCCCAGAGGCAGAAAGACCACGGGCGTTAAATGGGTCAAGGAGAAAGAGATCCAAAGAACATCATACTAACACACAACGACACAAGATCTGAAAAGAACACAGAGAGAGAAAGATAAAATCCAAGCTTCGACAACAAACTTGGCGAAGCTATAGCTAATGGAGTCAGCCTAGCCCCTGACCTATTATGAAATTAATTTTAACATTTCATTACAATATGCATACCAATTAGATTTCTGAAAACTCATTTGTCCTCAGGAACACCCAGTAGTCATAAAGAACGAAACACTCTGAT
The DNA here is from genome assembly GCA_019740295.1 of Labeo calbasu. Classification (NCBI taxonomy): domain Eukaryota; kingdom Metazoa; phylum Chordata; class Actinopteri; order Cypriniformes; family Cyprinidae; genus Labeo; species Labeo calbasu. The sequence continues at coordinate 1,974 of JAHKKF010520623.1, read as the reverse complement.
AACTAGATTAGCAGTTCCTAAAGGAAATACCAGTATGGCAGCAGAAGAACAGTCTTAAAGGGACAGTTCACCCAAAAATTAAAATTACCTCATGATTTGTTCACCCTCAAGCCATCCTAGGTGTATATGACACTATTATTTCATACGAATACAATCAGAGTTATACATCCTGGCTCTTTCAATCTTTATAATGCCAGTGAATGAGTGATGGATAGATGCACTTTATTGGACTTCAAAATCTCAACACCCATTCACTGCCATTGTAAAGCTTGAAAAAGCCAGGACTTTTTTTTTTTTTATACTTACATGTGCCCAAAAAGACAAAATAAGTTAAATTGACCAAAATCTTCAAATTCCAAAAGTTTTCACCCCCTAGCTCTTAATGCATTATGTTTCCTTTCTTCTTAGTTTTGTACAATAATTAAAATTTAGCAGATTCTGCAATGTGTATGTAAACTTTTGACTTCAACTGTACATACTACATCAGCCACTGATGCATTGCTTGATCCATAAGTTCTTTGACCTATGACAACAACAACAGCAACTGCAAAAACATAAGCACTGCCAAATGGAAACACTTTCTTGGTACAAACAGATCTGCTGGCTCAACAATGACAGTTTCTTAACTCCTTTAGCTTCACGGGATGGTAAAGTGTCCACTTCAGAATCTCAGCATACTTTATGTGGGTATTTGCCTATTTTTATCATGAATATTGAATAAAGCTGACTATAAATAGCTAAAGGGGTTAAATGTAGCAAAAAAAAAAAAGATCAATCACGAGTCAGTATGCAAATAGATACAGGAAAGAATAACAATCACAATTCGGTAGGCAAATATTACATACATTTTGAATTTTAATTTTTTAAATATTTAAAAAACAAAGTCTGAAGGAGATAAATATGAACTGCAGAAGTTTAATACTGTGGGTAATTCAGAATGTGTGAGAAATACGAGTACAAAACTGCCTTGCAAGCAATCTAATGACTTGAGCCAACAACTGTAATGTCTTCACAGAGACACATACAAATCTGCGTATGATATATCGCCTTTTTATAACCCGAGTGCATCATCTTTCCTCAAACAATATGAAAGGCGCACCGAGCTGTTGAACACATCACCAAACATAACTTGTATCATGTTTCAAATGCGCTTAATCCAATTCAGCTCATTTCATCTGCATTTTAACTGCATCAGGGAGGCATGCAGAGACGCGTCCCGTAGCATCTGATTACACCTAAACGGCTGGCTCCAGCAGCGCGCCTGTGAATGAGGCACAGCGTTTGTTTGTTCGCACTGTAATAAAAGAGACGGAGCGAGTCACTCTCCCTTCCCAAGAAAAAGCCGACCCGTCCTGTAATGTAACAAGACTGAATTATTCACATGCAGCCCTCTGGAGGAAGAAAGAGTAGAGAGGAGTGAGACGCAGGACAGAGAGAAAGTGGGACATGCAGGAAGAAGAATGGGAGTGTCAAGCTCGAAGAACAGGAAGAGGTGCCGTCAGGGCTGCGAGGAACTCTCAAGGTGAGAGAAACCTCTGGAGCTGTCGGTTTAAAATATGGTTTTTATACTTTGTTTGCACACTCTTAAAAAATAAATTACTGGCATCCACGAACGTTTCCACTTCACAAAAGCTTCTTTGTATTTGTAAAATGTTCTTTAGATTATTAAAACATTTTTTGTACTATGACAAAAATGTTTCTTTTAGGAACTATTCAAGCTTCACGGTTCTTCTGGGAAGCCAAAGTGGTTCTTCTGTGGCACTGTTGTGAAAACAGCCTTTTGAAATAATTATTTTTAAGATGGGAGAGAAATTCAAAAAGAAAAAGGGATCAAGACTCTAAATACACTGCTGCTTCTATATATATATATATTAAAATGAATAAAGAAAATAACTGAAATTACTAAAATATTATTTATATACAATAATAATATAAAATATAATGAATAATATAATAATTAATACATAACAAAAT
>JAHKKF010520622.1:6529-25874 GCA_019740295.1 Labeo calbasu | reverse complement strand
CTAATAGCAATTGCAATTGCTATTAGCAAATTGCTAGTCAATAATAGTAACAATATATCTAGCTGCCGTATTACTGCTAGTTATTACTAATAATGCAGATTAATAATAATGTCTATTAAAAATGTATTAGTAATATTATACTGTAAATACAGTCATTTAACTTTTTTAATTAAAGAATAACATAACAAATACATACAAAATACATATATGAAATAAAAAATAATAACATAAAGATATGTAGTTTTTATAGTTTTATTTTATTAGTGTTTTAAATCACTTTATTTATAGTTAGTAATTTTATTAGTAAAAATAATCAAACTTTTGACTGTTTTGAACATATTTTATTTTTTTTATTTTATAGTGTATTTAATATAGTATTGTAAAAAAAATCTTTTTGCGTTTTTGTCATGTCAGTTTTTTCATTATTTTTTTAATTTTTCTTTTTATTAATTTTAGTTATTTTACTATTTTGTATTTTTATTATAGTAAAGCTTTAGCTTTTTCATTATTTGTAGTTTTTTAAATTAATTTATTTTTTATTAACATTCTGATATACATAGTATATTAATGATATTAAAATAATTAAATAATTGTTAATAATTGATCTTTTTAGATTTTCTGTTTTCACTTTATTTGTAAAGTTTTAGAAGTTTTTGTTGTTTTTGTCATTTATGTATCTAAGTACTTTTTTCATTTTTAATTTTTGTATTAATTTTTTTTTTATTATTTTTAGTTAATTTTGTTAGTTTTAGTTATTCAATGAAAATGAGAAATGTCATCTTGCCAACTAGCTGAAATAAAATAAGGTATTTACTTATTTATTTTTTTAAATATATTTTTGTAATAAATGTTAATACATTTTAATTTAATATTTAAAAAAGTGTATATATAATTGTATTACCAAATTACTAATCATAATTAATAATAATGATAATAATATATTTAACTACCGTATTATTACTTAATATTATTATTACTTAGTATTATTAATAATGCTAATTAATAATGTGTGTTAATAATTTATTAGTAACATTATACTGTAAATACTACATTCGTTTAACTTTTTTAAAATAAAAAATAACATGAAAAGATTTTTTTTACATTTTAAATTATGAAATATTGCAATATATAATAGTTCAAAATATTATAATATATTACAATATATAATGTAAAATACTATACAAATCTAAAAATACTAAAAAAACAAAATCTTTTGACTACGTCTTTAGTAATTTAATTTTGGGATGTTTATATATAGCTTTGAAAATCATTTTTCTAATGTGATTTAGCTGCTTTCCAGAGCTCGCTGTTTCAGGCCGGACCGCCGTTAATTATACGCTTTTATTTGTTCAGTGTCATCTTGTTAAATCTTTCTCCGGCCATTAATTAGGTTTACTAAAATTGTATGTCCAGCAAAACAACACCTCTAATTACCCCGACCTCATTTAATGCAGATCTCACGTCTTCTCGTCCTGTGATTCCTGTTTTGAATGTGATACACATCTATCAGCTACTAGTAATACTGGTTAGAGATGTTGGGAAACTTTAAGTTTATGGCATCATTGTGTGGGACATCATGTTGAATGTCACAGACAAAAACGGCACCTGGTGGTGTGCTGATAAATAAAGGTTTGATTTGATGTAACCTGGAGCTTTAATTCTGCACTCTAATGGGCCGCATTAGTAGTAATATTAGTAATGAAAATGAGCATGAATTCATTAGCGGGGGTAAATGAACAGGCCTGTTTCTCTCTGGAAAGACAATAGCTGACGATCGCGCTGGTTTGAAGTGGCTCTTGGGAGGTGATGAGTCACGCTCACATCAGAATGCAGCTCAGATGCGGCGCAGTTCGTGTCTGATGGTGGATTTCACCACCTGTTACAGACTCGCTCGCTTTCCGTCGTACCTCATGTCATACAGAAACATACATGTGTCTCATCTAATAAATGTATTTGACAGATACATGCATGTATCGTAGATAGAGATGTTACAGATGCACCATGTCTGGATTGTATTTTTTCATTGCAAAATATTTGTTAAGTAGGTTGCTAAGTATCCGTTAAAATTTAATAATATTTAATACATTCTGTGTGCTTAATACTGTGGAATCTTCATCTTTGTGGTTATTTATTTATTTATTTATTTTTTTTTTATTTAATTATTTTAACTAAATAATGTTAATGTTATAAATCTAACCACTATATTATTACTACTAACACTTAATAATAATTATAAATTGTATTTTTATTATAATTTTTTATTGCCGTTATTATATTTATTTAATAATAATTTGTGAATCATTTATAATTATTTAATGATTCATAATGATTTAGATTTTTTCTCGTAAAAATTCTTTATAATTTTTTACAAATACTAAATTTAATTTATTTAATGTGCTTAATACTGGAATCTTCATGTATAATTGTTTCTATATTTATTTGTTTATTATTTTTATTTATATTTTATATTTATGTTTCATAAATTATTTTTAATAACAAAATAATAATGTTAATGTTATAAATCTAACTACTGTATTATTACTACTAACACTTAATAATAATAATAATTCTTATTAGTAATTGTATTATTATTATAATTCTTATTTTATTGGTATTATATTTATTTAATAATAATTTATTAATAATTGTTGCTAATACGTAATTGTTGGTAATAAGTGCTTAATACTGTGGAATCTTCATGTATAATTGTTTCTATATTTATTTATAATTTATATTTCATAAATTATTTTGAACAACAAAATAATGTTAATGTTATACATCTAACAGAATAATAATAATAATAATAATAATAATAATAATTATTATTATTATTATTATTATTATTAATTTTATTATTATTGTTGTTTTATTGCTATTATTTTTTTTAAATAATTTATTATTTTTTTTAATTATTTATAATTAATAATAATTATTATTATTTAATAATAACAATTTATTGTAATAATTATTATTATTTAATTATTAATATTTTTTCAATTGTTTAATAATTCATACTTTAGTTTTTTTCTGGTAATAATTCATTATCATTTTTATAATTATTAATAAATTTAATACACTGAATATGCTTAATACTGTGGAATCTTCATGTATGATTGTTTTTATTTATTTATTTATTTATTTATATTTTACATTTATATTATATTTTATGTTTTGAATTATTTTTTTATTTCAGTATCAAAATAATGTTAATATTATAAATTCTACTATTACAAATACTACTACTACTACCAGCAGCAGTATTATTTACAGTAATAATAATACTTTTTTTTTTTTTTTAATTATCAAACCTCATTAGATTATTATGTCTGTAATTTCATGGTTCTTGCGAATGCCTTGAACAACTACACATACATGGTACAATGAAGTAAACATGTCATGTATTTGACTTCTTTCTGAATTTCTTTGAACCCGTAGGTTTCTCTCAGCCGAGCGTCATGTCAGCTGTGATCACAGGTGCTGCTCCTTTCCAGACAGAAAGACCGTCTGGTGTGGCCGAAGCGCAGGAACCGCCAGCTGCTCAGGCCACTGAGGCCACTAAAATACCAGCTGAACCCCTGGCAGCCGCGACAGGACCCAAGAGCCCACAGGACACATCTGCAGGTAGTATCACGATGTTGACTGTATGTCAATATTATGTACATGCTCAAGTGCATTACGGTCTGAGAATTTATCTTTCTCTAAAGCAGTAATGTTTAGTAACATGTAATCGTCTTCAAACACTGTTCATCCCTTTAATATGTAGTGCATTTCCCTCATGTACTTCCCATGTGTTTTGTATCAGGGATTATGGGATTCCTACAGGAGCCCCTGTGGTGCAGATTTCTAATCTGTCGTTAATTAAAGCTATGGATGTCCACTGGGGGGCACTAGACTGAGTTACATTTATCAGTTGTCAAAACTAGTCAAATCCATCCATTCTGGTATCCCAGGGGGCTTTAGGCCTCCACAGCTGTATGGAGTTAGTACAGTGCAGCTGAGACCCAGAGTCATGCCACTGGTTTATATCAAGCTCAAGAACCATATTCTGCCTGGTTTGATGCTCAGGGCTGGTTGTTGATGTGCAAACAGTGTTACGCACCTACCAGATGTAGAATCACAATAACTCATGCATGAGTCATTTATCAAGTGCCTGATCATTTAAATCACCCAGATGGAAATCATAAGCATACTTACAATAGCAAATATAATATATCTGTCTCAAATATAAATTCACATGTATGAGTTGCTTTATTTTGAAAAATGCTAGTAGCCCAAGTTGACGGTAGCCATTGGCTTCCATAGTATATTTATTCCATACGATGGCTATTGTCAACTGTTTGGTTGCCGACGTTTTTCAAAATATCCTATTTTGTGTTCAACAGAACAAAAAAGAACTCATACAGGTTTGGAACAACTTAAAGGTGAGTAAATGTTGGCAGAACTTTCATTTTTGGGTCACAGATGGAGTGTGTCCCATAATGCATTGCACTCTCACAGGCTTATCCCTATCAATCTGAACAGAACATATCCGTCTGTGATTTGTCTGAGCGTGTCATATCAGGACAGATCATTAGGAACAACACCCTTAATGTTATAGACTAACAAATATATGTTCTAAGAACGTTTTGCTAATGTTCCCGTTCAGTTATCAAAACGTTATTTCTAAATGATCTCCAGGGTTCGTGCAAGGTGCTTAAAGTGCTTGAAGTACTTGAATTTGACTGTTTAAAATGTAAGGCCTGGAAAACCCTTGAAAATTGAAATGTTCCTAAAGAGATTCAATTAATCAATTAAATAAGTGTTTAATTTTTTTTTAATAAATAGCATCTAAACATGGCTGAAGATGTGAAAAGAGGGACAGAACTGAATCTGAGTCATTTACACTGGAACGCTTGGTTCAGACTCGTGAATTTAATCGTTCATTTTAAGCGATTCACTAGTAAAAAAAAAAAACAGATTAAATTGAAAGAGCTTTTCGAAACTCTGAATCAGTTAATCCATTGTGTCACAAAACGATTCACTGTTTTGAAACACTTCAATCAGATAGCGAATCATGAGTCATTTGATTCAGATCAGAACTTTAAATCGTGCATCACGAATCATTTGATTTAGACAGGAACTTTGAGTATTGCAAATCATTTGATTCAGATAGGTACTTTGGAGCGGGGTCGTAAGTCAGTTTCACAATTTGAATGATTCCCATGCATGCTCTGATCCTTAGTCCTGATCTGAAATGGTTTGCGAGTCATTATTCAGTTTGGGACTTTGGAGTATGGATCGTGAGTCATTTGATTCAGATTGGAGCTTCGGAGCAGGTTCAGATCTAAAGTAATTTGCTTCAGATCTAAACACGAATCATTTGACTTAAACCAGGGTTTCAGGAGCGAGTTCACAAATCTTTTTTCTGTGTTTTTTTTTTTTTTTTTTATTTATTTATTTTTTTTTAAATGAGTAGAAAATATCAAACCATTAAGGCAGTACAGTTATAAAAACAAAACAAAGAAAAAAGAAAGGAAAGCATACGCAAACAAATCCCTTAAGAAAATTAACCGTGGTTTTGTTATAGTAAAATTGTTGTAACCATGTTTTTTTGTATAACCACAGTTATACTACAAATACCACGGTTAAACTATGGTTAGTGTAGGAAAACCATGGTTAATTTAACCATGGTTTAACTATAGTAACCATGTGTTGCCAGGTTAACCGTAAACAAAACAGAAAATTTATACATTTATGCCTTGTAGGACACGTAGGATGAATATAGAGATGCAGTTTTTTTTTTTAGGATTAACAGAACTTTGGTTACCATATAATTATCTAGATCAACTTTGAGTAAAGAAAAGAGAGGTTTAGAGCCAGATTTTTCTTTATGCATGTGAAATTCTTTACTTTTTGCAATTTGGTTTTATTAGTATATTTGATCTACTTATTATTTAATAAGCAATATCTCTGATTGAAGTCCTTGAAAATCAACAAAGCAGAGCTTGAAAAGTCCTTGAAAGTCCTGTAATTTCATTTTACAGTATCTGTATGAACCCTGGATCTCTGAACATTCAAAACATTTATGTGTTAAAAACTTACTTTGGTAATACGAACTTTAATGGAACATTCCATTTTTAAACAATGGAATGTTACTATGGGAATGTTACTTTTGAATGGCCTTGTAACTTTTTTAAACAAGTCACAATATTAAAAAACGTTACATGTCCAGTAGAAAAGTTTCAGAATAAAATGTTCAATGAACGATGTAAAAATAACGTTTTAACGTTTCAAGAAAATTATTAAAACCAGATAACTCTTAATGAACATTGTGTTAATGTTACTGCAGTAACGTTTGTTATTGTGAGCCAAAACATTAGCCAAATTTCTGAGAGCATTCCCTGTTCAAGGACAAAGATATGTAGGTCAGTCAGGCTTGCAATTTAGTATGTGAAAAATCGTCCTGCATTACTGTGTGCAAATTCAAACCCCACAAATCATCTGCTCATTACTTCTGATAGAGCGGACTAGACCTTATGCACAAATGAATTATGCTTGACCTCAGTTGCTCAGTCTGATTTGTGCAGACCATCTGCAGAAATGTAAAAGAGGCCAGACTGCAATGGCTTTAAATGTATTTTTTGACTTGAAAAATCTTACTTTAGAAGCATCAGTTAATAAGATTGTATCTTGAATGTAAATTTTGTCATTTTGATTTTTTTCCCACTTGAAACAAATAATCTTGTAGTATAATTTAAATATTGTATTGACCAATGAGCATCCGTGGATGCAACTATCCATTTCTAAAACTAAAAATAATGCATGCTATTACCATCCTCTATTACCATCTTGTTCTACTTTCACATATTGGTTAGAATCTCAGAAGATGCTCATAATTTTTTGATTTTGATCTTTGCAGGTTATAAGGTATATCATGTTAACCTATCAGAGAATGATTAATGAGTGAATGCATGTGTGAGAGAGCAAAAATGGAAGTTAGTGCTGCTCTAATTTCCATTCTTCTTTGCATACGAGGTGTCTTTGCTGACCGCTGGTCCGATGAGGCCGGCATTCCATCCGACCTGCCCTTCACGCCCAGCGTTTCCACCGTAATCAGTCGCCATGCCGGTCCTCTGGTCGAGAGCAGCCCACTTGACACGTCCGACCCTCAGTGGTCCCCAAGAGATAGCGGGCCGGGAGATGCAGAGGAAAGGGAAAGTGAAGGATCTGACCGTAAGAAGGAAAAGAAGAAGAAGAAACGAAGACCCAGAGATGAGGTTTTCGACTTCCATACGGAAATGCAAAGCGAAAGTGCTTTATCCGTCAGCCCACATCAGCCGTCCCCACGCAAGGAACGGGACCGAGACGGAGGCTGGGAAGACATCGGACGCATCGGCGGCAGAGTTAAGAAGCCGAAAAGCCGCAAGAAGATTCCTGAGGAATGGGCGATCCATGCCGAGCCATTTATCCCTGCTTCGGCTTGCATGCCGCAAGAGTTCTCAGCTGATTTCTTCCAGTCACCCACTGAAGTTGACAGCGGTCTTGTGTCGCTTTCTGAGGACTTCTCTGAAGAGAGCATCATTCCTCTGTCTCTTACTCAAGACCTTCTGTCCCTCACAGCCTCTTCCCCACCATCCACAACGCATCTTGAACCTGCACTTCCCTCTCCAAAGTCTCCTGGTCGAGCCCCCGCTTTATCACCCCAACACCCCTTGTCCTCCGGATTGCCATCCGGATTCCAAGATATCATCGTGGACACAGAAGATTCTCTCGCTTGCAACCTCAGTGACACTCAGCCGTTCACCTCTCCAGGTGGAACCTTTGAGGAAGCCATGTTTGGACAAGATCACGCCTACGCCGCTTCCACTGGCACCCAAGATTCGCCCGTAAAGGAACCCCAGGCGTCCACTCCTGGAAGCACTTGTTTTGTCCCACCGATGGAAGCGCTGATCTCAGCACCGCCGTTTTCTCCATCTGGACCTGCTTGGTCTCTTAATAACCACAGTCAACCCTTTGATCTTGAAGGTGTTGCCTTTGAGACCCCAGTTCCTGCACCTCTGTCTTCGCCAAAGAGCAAAACCCCAAAGGAACCAAAATCCAAACAAGGCAAGAAGTCCAGCCCTTCCTCATCAAAGAGTCCAACCTCCCCTGAAGCAAAGCTGCCGTCTCCACAGAATTCCGGTCTGAATCCGGCCGCTCCGCCGTTCTTCCCTAGCTTTGCAGAACCTCGGGAGCTTGTCACAGGACTGGAAGGTTTGTTGTGGACCTTTGGGAAGTGGATCCACGTAATGCATGGCTGAGTGGATTCCAAGCCTGGGCTTGAGTGATTAAACTGCGCACCGCAATAACTAACACGTCACCCCGTCAGCTGGACGCAAGGGTCAGGGTTCGCTCAAAGCTTGGTTTTGCTTGGGTGTTTCTTCCACAATGAATGACCAACTGTGTAAACAAGCAAGACCCCAACCCTCCCTCCACCCCACTCCCCATTAACCTTGTGATCCAGGGTGTACTTTACTAATACAAACGCTTTGGTTTGCAGTTTGTCGAGGAGACGTGGTCGTTCCCTCGCAATGTTGCATCTTTGCTGTTTTGATTGTTTCATATACTAGCACTGGTGGCACCTAACAGTGACAATCTTCTCTCTCAGTTCCCCACCACCTCTTTATTTTTCTCTTCTAGCACTTTAAGAGTGAATATGTACCACCCTTTTCACTTTATAAATTTATAGAAAGTACAATACAGTTGTAAGTGATACCTTTTCTTTCTTTTTCTCTTCTATGTTCCCCAACATCATCTGTTTCAACTCGCCAATTAGGTAAGTCAACAGTTCTTTTGTTACTGCTTTCTCTTTATGCCGTACTTCACATTTCTTGCTGTAGCAGTCTCATGACTATATATGCAGTTGAGGTCAAAAGTTTACATACACCTTGCAGAATCTGCAAAATGTTATTTTACCAGAATAAGAGAGACCATACAAAATGCATGTTATTTTTTTATGTAGTGCTGACCTGAATAAGATATTTCACATAAAAGACATTTGCTTTAGTCCGTAATAGAAAATAATAGTTGAATTTATAAAAATGATGCTTGATTCCTAATACTGTTGTTATCTGAATGATCCACAGCTGTGTTTTTCTGTTTAGTGATAGTTGTTCATGAGTCCCTTGTTTGTCCTAAACAGTTAAACTGCTGCTGTTCTTCATAAAAATGTGTATTTGAACCTTGTCCAACAATGACTGTATGATTTTTGAGATCCATCTTTTGACACTGAGGACAACTGAGGGATTCATATGCAACTATTACAAAAGGTTCAGACGCTCACTGATGCTCCAGAAGGAAACTCCATGCTCTCTACAAGAGCTGGGGGGGGTGAAAACTTTTGAACAGAATAAAGATGTGTACATTTTTCTTAGTTTGCCTAAATATCATATTTTTATAATTTAATACTGCCCTTCAGGAAGCTACAGAAAGATACTTGATTAATTTACCCTGATGTTCAGATTCCAAAAGTTTTCACCCCCTGGCTCTTAATGCATCGTGTTTCATTCTGGAGAATCAGTGAGCGTTTGAACCTTCTGTAATAGTTGCATATGAGTCCCTCAGTTGTCCTCTGTGTCAAAAGATGGATCTCTAAATCATACAGTCATTGTTGGAAATGGTTGAAATACACAAAAATGCTGAAAAACCACATAATTTGTGTGACCTGAAGGATTTTTCTGAAGAACAGCGGGTATGTTGAACTGTTCAGGACAGACACTCATGAACAACTATCACTAAACAAAAACACAGCTGTGGATCATTCAGGTAACCACATAGTATTAAGAATCAAGCATATGTAAACTTTAAAATGGGGTCATTTTTATAAATTCAACTGTTTTCTCTTGTAGACTACATGTAAGCATCTTATTCAGGTCAGTACCAAATAAAAATAGCATGCATTTTGTATGACCTCCTCTAATTTCGCAGATTTTGCAAGGTGCATGTAAACTTTTGACCTCGGCTGTATGTGATATCGTTAGCGGATGTCCAACAGTGATTTGCTTCAAAGCAACTAAAGGTCATTATTTGATTGTGAAAGTTGATGATTTGGTGAAAGTGGTTGAGATTGTTGTTGATGCAAGAGTTTAGCTTTATGCAGATTTGTAATGATGCAACTACCAATAAGAGTATCTCAAGCTCAAATTAAGTGAATTGGTATCTGGTACAGAAAGTCCTTGTAGCTCGACAAACAATTTACTAGCCTGTTTTCAGTAAAGCATATTATAATTCAAGTGTAAACTAGATTCACAAGTGCCATCTGTAAATATTTATTTCAAAATTGCAGGATGACTTTGTTTACTTTGTGAATACACATTTTTGGTGCAATTCTAAAGACATAAATCTCAAAGTGTGCTTCACTTTGAAGTGCATGACATTGTGGAAATTGGGTTGCAAATGCTGTTTCATCTTATAACCTTAGCACAATGTGAACTACGCAACTGCAGAAAAGCAGTGTAGTATCTGAAAATGGCCGGTTGCTGGTTTTAGATTCTCTGTGTGTAGCGCCTTTATTAGAGAGTGTGTGTGTAAGTGTGTGTGTGTTTGGGCACGTCTGACACAGCTGTCTCTTTTAGTTCTCTGTAATTTTCGGCTCTTTCTCCAGTGGGGAGGGACTCTGTCACTGAGGGAGCTACTTATACTCTCCGGGAGACAGGACATCAGCGTTCGGTGTCAGACTTCCCAACATGCAAATTAATGACAGTGTTCGTAAAGTGTGTGTACGTATGTGTGTGTGTGTGTTGTACTATGAGCTCATGAACTGAGAATAAGGAAACTGTGAAAGCTCAGTGTCAAATATCACATTAGAGTGAATTATATTAATTCATGTTGTGTTGCATGCGGTAAATGTTTTAGTAAAAGAGTGACTGTGATGCCATATGCTTCATATTTTTGTGTTCAGTGTATTGTTAATGATTCGTTTTAGTTTAGGTTTTAGTAAATTTTTATTTTATTTTTTTATTTTTAATATTCTGCTTTCTTGTTAGTACTTCAACTTGAACTTTCAGTTACAATATTTTTCATTTTCATGCACGTTTTTTTACCATATATTTATATTTTATTTTACTTCAAATAACTCAACAAATAGCAGCGTTTCAAGGACTCACATTTTTACTGTTATTGGCGAGGACTTTTCGAAGTAAGATTTCTGAGTGAAGTCCAGCCTTGAGTGCATGTCTGAATGCCGCCGATTGTTTCGGGTCGTGATGTCTTTTGTGTGGTTGCGCTCTTGTGAATCTGCGAGCCTCTGGTGACGGCCAGAGACATTGATTGTGACTTTGAGTAGCATGTGTTGTTATGAATGGAGGAGTGTTAACGCACATGCAGACGCTCGGAGTGACTCAGCTCTCCTTTTGTACAGACAGACGCTTGTGATGGGAAAAATATACACTTGAGTTTGTTTGTTTCTCTGTGAATCTGATGTTTTGGATGCTAGTTTACATTTTACAGAGGTTAATGTGGGTTTCCAAATATCTGAGAATTCATGATTATTAAGCGATGAGATTGTAATTTAATTGTGTCATTTAAACATTTAATTTTTGCTATTTATTGCATCCTTAAAAATTTTGGCTTCATCTAAATAATGGGATTTAAAATGGCCATTGAATTGCTCATCACATACAACTGTTGTTCTCAGATAATTCTCAAGTTGATAATTTAGAGGTGGACAGTAAAAAAAAACTGCGTTTAGTGTTTACAGCAACATTTTTCTCCTTTAATGTCCGATTTTCAGTATGCAATTCTAAAATAGTGGTAAAAGGCAGCAAATGTGGCAAAACATTCAATATTGCATTTGAGTTGTAATGCACTGAAAATATTCTGCATTGTTAAATTTACCTTTAATTGTTTTGTTTGTTTTTGTAATGCAAGGTTTTGTGTTTTTACTTCTTTTTCCATATCTGTGTCATGCATAGTAAAAAGACTAAAACAGGTCATTAGACTTGAGTGCAAGTGTTAGGTAGCAGATGTGAGGTGTATTTTTAGAAACCAGAGGTTTCGTAAGGTTGTGAGTGTCAGCGCAGGATTTGTCAGGGAGGATCTTACATAAGTAAACCCTGCTGAGATCCTTCACAGGGTGAAGACAGGGAAATGCGGGCGTACAGGGCCACCAGCCTCTTGGCAGCACCCGACCCAATGAAACACCCTCTGAGTCGAGGTTTGACAGCGATGCAACACGAAAGCTCCAGCACACGCCCTTTTTGTGGTATTGTGGTGAAGGACAAAGTGTTTCTCAGTACATCGCGTTTTTGCATTGTAGCACTAGTTGATCTTGATATTGACACTGGCTACTGACTTGTATTTGGTTGATTGTTGCAGACCTGAACCAGCAGCTGAAATTGAATTATTTGATGTATGTTGCATACTTTTCTCTCCAAAGCTGCTTTTATTTGATCAAAAACAGTTCAAAAGTGACATATTATTAAGTTGGCTTGAGAAAGCCTACTTATTGAAATCCGACTTAACACTAGAACCACCACGGGGTAAATTTTACCCGTACCCATTATTCAAATGTACATAACAGATTTTCAAAAACACTCAAGTCTCCCAGTCATTGACTTTTACTAAAAAGTCTTTACCTATCATGCTAGTAACTTGCTAATCCTGTCAGAAACATGCTAGCAACATGCTAACAACATGCTAGTGACCGTCTACTCATGCTAGAAACACGTTAGCAACTTGCTAATCATACTATAAACATGCTAACAACATGCTAGTGACATGCTAAACATGTTAAACATGGTAATCATAGTAGAAACATGCTACCAAAATGCTAATCATGATAAAAACATGCTAGCAACTTGCAAGTAGCTTGCTGATGCTAGAAACATGTTAGTGATATGTTAATGTTAAAAACATTAGCAACATGCTAATCATGTTAGAAACACAGTAACAAAATGATAATCGTCCTTAAATCATGCTAGTAACTTGCTTGAAACTTACTAATCATGTTAGAAACATGCTAAAACATGCTAACAACGTTAGTGACCTGCTAATCATGTTAAAAACATGTTATAAACATGCTAACTACAGGCTAATCGGGCTATAAACATGTTAACAACATGCTAATCATGCTAACAACATGCTAGTAACTTGTTAATCATGTTAGAAACTTGCTAGCAACATACTAATAATGCCAACAACATTCTAATCATGCTAATAACATGCTCATAACATGCAAATCATGTTTGAAAAATGCTAACAACATGCTAGCAACATTCTAATCATGCTAATAACGCGCTAGTAACATGCTAATCATGTTAGAAATATGCTAACAACATGCTAACTGCATGCTAGAAACATGCTAATCATGTTAGAAACATGCTAGTAACATGCTAAAAACATTCTATCTGTCTATCTGACAGACTGTATTGCCTTCAAAACATTTAAGCTTTAAGCTTTAAAGCTACTTTAAACAGTTTCAGACTGAAAACTGTCAAACCTTTAGAACTTCTAAAAACTTGAAAAACCTTTACAAGTTTGTTTTTTTTTAACTTTCTGTTCAGGCTTTCTCGTGCCAACTTAAAGTTTGTCTTGACAACCTTTAGAAGTTAGAATTTAAAAGAACTGTTTTCTATGTGTATATTGTTCAAATGTAAATTTCCGTGATCAAAGCTGAATTTTCAGCATCATTACTCCAGTCTTCAGTGTCACATGAAACATGCTCAAGAAACATTTCTGATTGTTAACAACGTTGAAAACAGTTGTGCTGCACAATATTTTTGTGGAAACCATGACATTTTTATTTTTCAGGGTTCACAGACGAATAGAAAGTTCAAAAGAACAGCATTTGTTTTTGTAAATGTCTTTACTGTCACTTTTCATCAATTAACTGTGTCCTTGCTGAATAAATGCTCTTACATTCTTGACAGTTTTCACGTGTGCAAGGGCTGAGAATGAATTGGCATCCGGCGGCATTGCTTATTTTACCGCTACGAAATGAACATTTGCCCAGTTGTTGCTCTGCGTTAGTTTGTCACTGAATTCAGAGTCGGCCGGTCAAAGGTTGTGATAATCAGAGCGTTTGAGACCAGCAGAATGATGGAGCCGTAAAGGTCAACGCATCGACTGTTGTAAACACAGACTGCCTCCAGGGAGGGCGTGGAGCCTGTCTCGTTGCCAAGGCGACTGATAAGCAGCTAATGTTTCCATGGTAACAAGGACAGATGCTGAGAAAGTGGCTGTGAGTGCGGCTGCCATGTGACTTAGTCAGTGAGTCTTTTTGCAATAAAACGTTGTAGTGCTCTCAACATTACTGATAATATTCTTCCAAGTTTTCTCAAATGTATCTTAATTATGCAGATATGTAAATAAGGCAGCCCGGGGCCGGTTTCTGCAACAGTTGCTGTAGCTTCGGTAGGCGGTAGAGAATAGCGAACAGGCTGCGATCAACAGAATAATTACCGTCTGCTCATCGATGCAGGAAACGCACTGCGTTCAGCTTGAAGTCTTACTTTACAAAAACAAAAATCTATTATGATTTAATCACAAAAAAACATATTCCCAACTCACATTAAACGTCTCAGCACAAGAACTCGGCGTCAGTTCAATAACATGCTATTATACTGCCTGTTAGATGGATTTTGTCTTTCTGTTGAAATTTCTTCTAAACATGTTTTGGGTTAATATAAGACTGAATGCAACGTTGATGATCTGCTTTTAAAGCTTCAATCTAGTGCATTTTTTGCATCTGTATTATGTAAAATTGTTTGTTTTTCATGAGATTGAACTATTTTTTAAGTTTTTATAATCAATATTTCATTTATTTTTATTTATTTTATAATCAATTAATCAAAAGTGACAGTAAAAACATTTACAATGTTACAAAATATTTCTATTTCAAATAAATGCTGTTCTTTTGAACTTTCTATTCGTCTGTGAATTCTAAAAAAATAAAATGTATCACAGTTTCCACAAAAATATTGGTAATAATCAGAAATCAGAATCATTAGAATGATTTCTGATGGATCATGTGATACTGAAGACTGGAATAATGATGCTGAAAATCCAGCTTTGATCACAGAAATAAATTACTTTTTAACAGATATTCACATAGATAACAGATATTTTGGCTTGCAAAAATATTTCACAATTTTTCTGTTTTTACTGTATTTTTAAATCAAATTAAGCCCAAATTATTGATCACTAGTGTACTTCCTCTTTGGAGAAGTAATGTGCATTGAAATGATTTTTAGGTAGGCAGCACACTACATTTTGATAAAAGATCATAGCGTTTGATGTACTCTCAGTAGTATGAATGACTGGACGCTTTCTGAATTTTCTGTTCAGAATATAAATAGCAGCATTGAACGATTCGCCAGCACAGGTTGAGAGATGCTTTGGTTGATGCTGAAAAATGTTGTGTAAAAGACTGCAATTGAATTGATCTGTCTCCTCTTCAGACAAACTATTGAACATCGCCCGCGGGTTATTTTTACCCAGAGAGCATTCAGCACACGGTGTGAAGTTTACTTCATCGTGGCTGGCAGTGACGGAGAAAGAGCAGCTCTCCTGGATGTGTGTTTGCTTGACTGGATTAGCGATCGTAAAGCCCGTGGCAGAGGCTGCGTGCGGCTGTAAGTCTCAGAGCTGGTGGCAGAACTCATCGTACTGAACCAAAAGAGCCTATTTATGTCTCAAACTTAAAGAATGGTGCGTTTGGCACAGCGGTAGTAGATTAGGTGGCTGTTAAAGTGGCTTAGTGCTTATGGCAAGACAAGTTCTGACGTTTTTAGTGATGGAATTTACTGGGGAGGGATTGACAGCTGAAATAAAGCTGGTTTTGGGCTGGTTTTCTGCATGGTTATTATTGCTATAAAAAATATGATTAAAATTATTTTAATTTTTTTGTTGTTGTCTGCAGTTCTCATTTTCATATAGTTTGCGTTGAAGTAAAATGACAAGGTAAATAAACTACAATGCAATAAAATGTATGTAGCCATTTAGAAAAAAAAAACTAAAACTAATAACATTGGGGGAAAAAACACACAAACAAAATGTTTTTTTTTTTTTTTTTTTTTTTTTTTACCAAAATTAAAATGAAAATGAAATGTATAAATAAAATATAATTCAAAATATTATTAACAGGTATATAGTATATCATTTTTTCCAGCAAAAACTGAAACTTATAAAAAACTATATAGACAAAAAAAGACAACAAAATAATATTGTAAGTGTAATTACAAAAAATATATCAGTATGTCATTGATTCTAGAAACATTTTATATTTTAGTTTTTAAAATGTAACATTATTAATTAATAATTCAATAATATCAATGATAAATAAATAAATAAACTACATAGATGTATTAAAAACTCATAAATTAACCAAAAACACACAACAAACTATGCTAAACCAAAATTGAAAAGAAAACATTAAATGTAAAAATAAAATTTAATTACATAAAATATTTCAGTATATCAGTGATTCTAAAAACATAATTAAAACTGAATTAAAATATAATGATAATAATAATAATAATTAATAATTGAGATAAATAAACTACAAAACTCATAAATTAAATTACAAATAAAAAAGTGTAAAAATAAAATCTAATTACAAAAATATATCAATATATCAATGATTCTAGAAACATTTCACGTTTTTGTTTTTTAAGTTTTAAAAATATAACTTAATTTAAAAAAATAATAAATAACTACATAGATGTATTTAAAAAATCATAAATTACAAAAAAAAAAAAAACAAAGATCCTCAAATTTGAACTAAAATTAAAAACCGAAAATATAAGGAATAAAATCTAAATAGAAATATTAGCATAAGATATTGGACTATATCTATGATTCTAAAAGCAACATTTCTCATTTTCGTTTATTTTTAGTTTTAGTATTAAAATAACTAAAACTAAAAACAAATACACAACTATGTAGACATTTAAAAAAAAATGCAAACACTTAAAGTAAAATTACAATAAAAACAGGTAATGTAAAAATAAAATCTCATTCAAAATATATCAAATTGATAACTAGTAACTAAAGCTAAAAAGTAACTAAAGTAACGAAAACTAAAAATATAGACATTTATGAAATTAAAATAAAAATGACAAAAATACTGAAACTTGAGATGAAATTACAGTGAATATGTATATATGTCCAAACTCTTAATAGTACATCAGTGATGGTATAATAACACCGGTCGTCTGACTTTTCCCATAATTCCCATAATCCCACTCAACATTACTCGACCTTACTCACTCGTGCTGTATTTTTGGACACCGGCGTTCTTCAGAGCCGCTCGCGTTGACAAGGCTCCTGTTGCCATGGCAACGGGAGGCAGTTGCTTGGGAGACCTAAGGAAACAGGGCTACCAAGGAAACAATGTTGGCTCTTAGGAGGAGGGGTGATGCGCTAAAAATAGCATCCGGGTAGACGCTTGTTGGCTTTATGTTCTCGCAGCTTCCCGACTTCATCTTATTTCGACCACCTGTGTGTTTCTCCTGTGACATTGATAAATGTCTTTAGCCGCTGCGCTAAACCTCCACCTGAGAGGAACGCAGAGATTGTGATTTCGTCTCCTGCTCTTTTTATATCTCTGCTTTTGCTGCTGCTTTGCGATCTTATTGCTAAAATCACTTACTAGGAGAAAATCTTGTAGTGTAATTAAAGTCCGCATGCTTCAGCAAACTCAGCGGCTGCGTTTATTTGTGATTCAGATGTCCGTTTGAATCTGTGTTTGGCCTTTTTCATCAGTATGTAAGTCGCTTCGAGCCTTATGCTACAGAACCCAACATGTAGGTCAGCCATACTGTACATATATGTAGGTCAGGCTGTATGTTGGCGCTGGATGCCGATGACCCTCATTGCTATTTGATGGCTTTGTTTAAACAGGCAACATTTTCTTTTTTTTAAATCTTTATTTATTTGTCCCAGATCTGTTTATCTTTATGCCTTTTATATTTATGCCTTTTTCTATTTTGTCAATCCATGTAAGCTACTACAGTCTTACGTTGATGTTAAAATGTTAACAATAAAAATCTATCAAATAAATAAATAAATTTATAGGCAGCACATTTCTGAAAACTTCTATCTATTTATTTATTTATTTACACATCCAACTCATTTGTTTAAATTTTATGGTTTTTTTTAGACAAAATATAATAATAATAATAATTTGTATTAAATAAATTTGGTTGTTCATTAAATAAATATCATTTATTTATTTATTTATTTATTTATTTATTTATTTATTTATTTATTTATTTATTTATTTATTTATTTATTTATTTATTTGTTTGTTTGTTTATTCCAACTCAAATCTGTTTACATTTTATTTTTGTTTAGACAAAAATACTCAAAAATAATCTAAATAGATTTGATTTGTATTAAATAAATAAATAAATAAATTTGGTTTGTTCTTTAAATAAATATTATTTATTTATTTATTTATTTATTTATTTATTTAATTAATACTTTCACCTCAAATCTGTTTAGATTTTATTTTTGTTCAGGCAACAATCTAAACAGATTTGATTTAGATGAAATAAATAAATAAATACAGTTGGTTTGTTCATTAAATATCAAATAAATAAATATCATTTTGTAATATTTATTTATTTATTTATTTATTTATTTATTACATTCCAAAAATATTTTTATTAAATAAATAAATCCAAATTTGGTTTGTTCATTAAATATATACTATTTAATTATTTAATACATTCAGCTCAAATATGTTTAGATTTTATTTTTGTTCAGGCAAATCTAAACAGATTTGATTTAGATGAAATAAATAAATACAGTTGGTTTGTTCATTGAATAAATATCAAATAAATAAATATCATTTTGTAATATTTATTTATTTATTACATTCAAAACTGTATTATAGATTTTATTTTTGGTCAGGCAAAATTTGTTCATTTGTTGCTGTTTTGTTTTTGTTTTTGTTTTTTTTGCTTGTTTTGTTTTTTTTGGACAAACACTGAAATCAAATTTTAATTTTTATGTTCAAAAAGTCCCAGCCACTGAAGTCCAAGCCACGTTTATATGTTTTTTTTTTGTTGTTGTTTTTTTTTTTTTTTCATCTTTTAATATTTAGTTTTATATTTTATTTTTCTTTATTTTTGAGGTTTTTTTTATTATTATTATTAATTTGCATTTGTAATATTAATCAGCATGTATAGTGGTAAATTTACAGCAGAGTTGCGAAAATTACTTTACTTCTAATATTTACTTTTGTACTTTTGTATTATATACATTGTGCATGTTATTGCAAATGTAAAAAAAAAAAAAATAATAATAATAATAAAATAAAATAAAATGAAAAAATAATAAAAAAATCCAAACAAAATTACTTTTCCTTTTTTCTGCCCATATC
>JAHKKF010520619.1:24090-56287 GCA_019740295.1 Labeo calbasu | reverse complement strand
ATATATGTATATGTAATATAAAATCAATCAATCAAGTCATCCTGTGGCCCTTTGGAAGTTTGCTGAGGCCCCCTAGTGATTAGACAAACATAGTGCAGTTTAAAGAAGAATTTTTTTTTTTTTCTATATTATTTTCTTATTTTCTATCTTATTTTTTATATTTTCTTGTCTTTTTTTCCCAGTATACATGAAATTGAGAGGCGTGCCCTGCCAGAGTTCTTCAATGGCAAAAACAAATCTAAGACTCCAGAGATGTAAGTTTGCACCCTTGCGTTTTAATTCACATTAAAATCTCTTACATTTTACATCATTATGCACCCTTTTCTTTGTGGTTCTCTTATGATGCATGTTTGTTTTTCTGTCCCAACTTTCATGCTGTTTATTACCCCTTCCTCAGCTATCTGGCTTATCGTAACTTCATGATTGACACGTATCGGCTGAATCCTCAGGAGTACCTGACTTCCACCTCCTGCAGGAGAAACCTCACTGGAGATGTGTGTGCGGTCATGAGGTCAGAATTTTCATGTACCTACTTAATTCATTATAATATTATGCAGAAAGCCTTCCATAAAGTTAAATAGGTTTATTTCTTAGAGTGGTTGTTACTGTATATGAACGCTCAGTGTTGTTTTTTCTTTTTTTTTTTTTTTCTTTTTTTTTCCTCTTTCTTTCTTTCCACCAGAGTGCATGCCTTTTTGGAGCAGTGGGGTCTGGTGAATTACCAGGTTGATGCTGAGAGCAGACCCCTTCCCATGGGCCCTCCACCAACCCCACATTTCAACGTCCTGGCTGATACTCCCTCTGGCTTAGTGCCGCTTCACCACCGCCCTCCACAGGTGAGGCTGGAGTGACTTCCCTTTTAATTCCCAGCAGGCACAAGCTTTCTTGTGAGACAGTTGCAATAAAGTCTCTACATTTCATTCCAGGTTCCCCCTGCTCAGCAAATGCTGAACTTTCCAGAAAAGGGCAAAGACAAACCAACTGACCTGCAGAACTTTGGCCTCCGTACAGATATTTACTCAAAGAAGAATCCTAAGGCAAGTTGACTAATATTTGGAAGTTGTTCCTGCTTTTTTTCTTTTTCTTTTTTTAATCTTTCATAGTTTCTTAATGTAATCATTTGCTTTACAGAGTAAAGGGGCTGCTGGTGGTAGAGAGTGGACTGAGCAAGAAACATTGCTTCTGTTGGAGGTAAGATTTAAATATAAATGAAGCAGTGAGCATCATAAACTGCATCATAAGATTCTCCTTTCATACTGTTTGATTTTTAATAATATTATTTAAACTTTTTTTCAGGCTCTGGAGATGTATAAGGATGACTGGAATAAGGTTTCGGAGCATGTGGGCAGCCGTACGCAAGATGAGTGCATTTTGCACTTTTTGCGGCTGCCAATAGAGGATCAATACCTGGAGAGCTCTGAAGCCTCGCTAGGCCCTCTGGCTTACCAGCCGATACCCTTCAGCCAATCAGGAAATCCTGTCATGAGCACTGTTGCATTCCTTGCCTCTGTGGTCGACCCACGTGTAGCGGCTGCTGCTGCTAAGGCAGCTCTAGGTATGTTGTCAAGTTTTGTTGTATCAACCTAATGTTTAATATAAGAGTGAGTGTGGCCATTTGTAACTTCAGTGTGATAGGATTTCAGCGTCAATCTCAAATCAAATGAACTGCACATCAATTTGGGGTGAGAAATGACCCCCAAAAGATAGCTGTCATTGTGTTTAATGAGAAAAGGCTTGAATAGACATTACATTTAATTTTATTAATAGAATTTATTACACAAACTTTTAAAGCTACCATGTGACAAACATTCTTTTCAGAATCTGCATCTGCAGTGGAATTTACCCAAACATTTCAGAGGTGGCATGAGTGAATGTAGGACCCTATGAAATCCATTAAATTTTTTCCCAATTTTTAATCTAGTTTTAATCTACAGTTCTACACTGTTTTGATGGTTAAATTTAAAAAACCAACAACAAAACAATAAAGAAACAATCAAAAAGCATGTCTGATTGAAATCATAACTTATACAATTTAACAGCAGTTTGTTAAAAGTTAAGCAAAAATTAAATTAAGGCCTATGAAATACTTACTTTTTTTTTCTTTTTTTTTTTTTAATTTTCTAGATTCCATTTGAAAGGTTTCATTAAATTTTAATGATCAAAAACATTAATACTGTGTATGTTTGCATTTTTCTGGTAAATATTCTTCAAAAATAATGTTTAAATTGTTTTATTTTATATTTTATTAGTAGTAGTACTGTCATTACATTAGTATATTTCGGTCTAAATGGAACTTTTATTTTGATGGGTTTCTGTGAAGACCTTTAAGTTTCTGTTTGTAAATTATGTAACTATGGTTTTTCCCAAAAGAAACGGTAAAATGCTAATGACTCTCAGAAGTTTTCTTTATATACTCAAATGATGAGGTGGCCATATCGCGTTTTGACTTAAGTTTACTGACCTACCTTTGGTTTTATTCATCCAGACTTCTGCAAATTCTGTGACATTCTGCGTACATTAAATTTTGTTATGACTAGATTCTGCAACACTTTTTTTTTTTTTTTCTCCAAATTGAAATGATACCCTAAATATGAAATTAAAACTGCAAGTGGCATCAACTTTGTTAATGAAATGACTCATTCATTCAGTCATTCATTCAACCAGTTTGTTCAAATGACAGATTCATTCAGAAACTAAGCAAGTGACTAGCTTTGTAAATGGCTTATTGAATCACTGGCTCACTCAATTTGTTAATAACTGCTTATTCAGTAATAAAACACCACTGTGTATTTTTTGGAAAGGCACAACAGTTCTCCTGTGGCTTTGTTTGGAACTACTTTTGTTGCTGAATTTGAGGGCGAAAAATGACAAAACTGAAAATGTTGTGACTGAACTGTTGTGTAAAATTTCGCATTTGCAACAATGCAGATTTTCATAATTATTTGTACCAAGTGAACCTGTGGAATCAACAGCCCTAGTTATTATATAACTTGAATTTATCGCAATCATAAACACACTGGGTTGTAGCACAGTTATCCTTTTAGTTATCCTGTAGCAGCTAATGAATTGTAGGTCTTGCACATTCAGATAAAATAGTTTCTCAGTTGTAAAATAGCTCACGACGAGCATTTGTTTTATTGTCTGTATTTTAAGATATTTGTGTCCATTGCATTTGCAGAAGAGTTCTCACGTGTGCGTGAGGAGGTTCCCACAGAGCTGGTGGAGGCTCATGTGAAAAAGGTACAAGAGGCCGCACGCAACACAGGAAAAGTAGACCCTGCGTTTGGCCTGGAGAGCAGTGGCATTGCCGGTACAGCCCCTGAGGAACCAGAGAAGACAGGTAATTTTGAAAATAATGAAATTAGGGCGGGTTTTCCATCTTGCCATTATGTCTGTAGTACTAGCTCCTTCCACCAGGTGGCATCAGATCAGTACTTACAAACAGACAAACCCGATGACCCTGATCAGCTGTGCATGGGCTTGTCCTGATTTAATAACAATTGGAGTCCAATTAAAAAGAATATGAGATAAATCTCACATACACGCCTTTCTAAACTTATAGACCTTGTATAAGAATACATTAATTGTGCAAGACAACAGCACTGGAGGCAGCGTGTGCCACTGCATACAATGGTCGCCGATGGCTTTATGCAGCGCTGGCAGATGGGGCACAGACGTGGGAGGGGTTGAAACTAGGTCAGTGGAGTGACCTAGTGTGACATGTTGTGCCAGTGCAGGCTTTTCCACACGTACCTTATTAAAAGCTCCATCGTCATATGCCTTTGTTCAGCGCTGATGCTCTAATGCCTGTTCATAAGGTCATTCACTCAGTTGGTCAGGCTGTACTCTTCATTAATGGGTGGTTCATTTTTTTTGTTTTGTTTTTGAAGAGATTAATATGTTTATGTAGTAAGGTTGCATTAAATTGATCAAAAAGTGACAAAAATGAATTTTAAATAGATGCATAAATTGGTTTTCAGATCATGGTTTCTATAAAAATATCAAGCAGTACAACGTTTCTTGAGCACCAAATCATAGATTTCTGAAAGATCATTTGATGCTGAAGACAGGAGTAATG
Source organism: Labeo calbasu (assembly GCA_019740295.1). Classification (NCBI taxonomy): domain Eukaryota; kingdom Metazoa; phylum Chordata; class Actinopteri; order Cypriniformes; family Cyprinidae; genus Labeo; species Labeo calbasu. The sequence continues at coordinate 52,209 of JAHKKF010520619.1, read as the reverse complement.
GCTGTTGAAATTTAGCACTGTATCAGGGGAAAAAATATGTTTTAAAATGTTAAAACATAAAGCAGTTATTTAAAATTAAATTATGTAATTTACGGTATTGCTTCTTGCTGTATTTATGACCAAGTAAATGCTGCCTTGGTGAGAGGTTACTTTGAAAAAACATTTTTTTAGGGAGGTATAACCATATTAAGAGGCACTTATTGACAACCTCACAAAAATCAATTTGAGCTGAAAACCATGTTTTACTGCAGCTGAAGTACTTTAATATATACAGTACCAGTCAAAAGTTTTCGAACTGTGAGGTTTTTTTATTTTTTTTAATTATTTTTTTTAATAAAGTCCCTTCTGCTCACCAAGCCTGCATTTATTTGATCCAAAGTACAGTAAAAAAGTAACATTTTTACTCTTTAAAATAACTATTTTCTGTTTGAATACATTTTAAAATGTAATTTATTTCTGTAATCAAAGCTATATTTTCAGCATCATTACTCATGATGGTTTTAAATGATTTAAATTGATTAGAAGTGATAGAAATTTATAATCTTACAAAAGATTTCTATTTTAGGTGAATGCTGTTTGTTCTGAACTTTCTATTAATCAAAAACCTGAAGAAAAAAAAATCTCTGCTGTTTTAATAATAATGTTTTTTGAGCAGCAAATCAGAATATTAGAATGATTTCTGAAAATTTCTCATGTGACTGTAGTAATGATACTTAAAATTCAGCTTTGAAATCACAGGAATAAATTACATTTTAAAATGTATTTAAATACAAAACAGTTATTTTAAATAGGAAAAATATTTCAAAATGTCACTTTTTGCTGTACTTTGGATCAAATAAATGCAGGCTTGGTAAGTAGAAGAGACTTCATTAAAAATACTTTTGACTGGTGGTGTGCTTATTGTCTTTAGGTTTGTTTTTGTCCAGTGCAATCTGCCACTTTGCATTTCATGTTTTAATCTATTTTTCTACATGCAGAACCTACAGAGACTGAGAAGATGGACACTGACTCAGATTCCCAGCCTGATAAGGTCAGATATGGCATTGCCACTAGTAGCCAGATTTGTGTTTGCTACATGTTTATTGGTTGATTAGAACCAGATCAGAAGTGATTATCATTTCCCAGCACTGTTGGGGTTCATTTCAATTTGCCTTTTTACAGACTGTGTCTCCATATTGAGTCTAGTTCATTTGAAGTTCACTTTCTATACCTCTGCTTCATTTGCATTTCGCTTGTCTCATGCTGTCTGACTCGCGTCTCGCCATTCCCCATCTCATCTGTTGCAGGCGGAGTCAAAGGATGAAGCAGAGAAGCCCAGCGAGTCTGCGGAAAAGCCGACAGAGACGGAGAAGGAAAAGAATGAGACTACAGAGAAATCTGAGCCGCAGGAAGAGGAAGAGAGTGAGGGAGGAGAATCCAAAACAGCAGGTATAGACACCGACAGCCACAGAGGCAACAAATGCTCATGGGCTTGTCTGAAATCTGACACAAGCTGGCAGAAATCTGCTTTATGCCTGTTAAAGTGGAAGTGAAACAGTCAGTCAACTTTACAGTATTTAGTCAAATGATTTCCATTTTAATAAAAATATATATGACACGCACAATTAATGTTACCTTTTTTTAAAGATGTTTTGTTATTGCTTTTGGTGCAAGGCGCCACCATCTTGTGATAACACAGCTTGTAACGTCACAGTATTGGTTTGCTTCCTTGGCCAGTGGAGTAATATGACCCTGGACCACAAAACCAGTCATAAGGGTTAATTTTTTGAAATTTGAGATTTATACATCTGATTATATCAGCTTTCCATTGATGTATGGCTTGTTAGGATATGACAATATTTGGCTGAGATACAACTATTTGAAAATCTGGAATCTGAGGGTGCAAAAAACTAAATATTGAGAAAATGACCTTTAAAGTTGTCCAAATGAAATTCTTAGCAATGCATATTACTAATCAAAAATTAAGTTTTGATATATTTACAGTAGGAAATTTACAAAATATCTTAATGGAACATGATTTTTAATTAATATCCTAATGATTTTTGGTATTAAAAAAAAAAATGATAATTTTGACTCATACAATGTATTTTTGACTACTGCTGCATATATACCCATGCTACTTAAGGCTGGTTTTGTGGTCCAGGGTCACAAATGTTATTTGAACATACACATGTTTTTGATTTTCACCATAATTTAGATAAATACCCAATATGACTCAACATTTAAATGCCTTTAGATCCTGTTTTGCAGAAAATCTATCTACCTTTTTAACGTGGCGGTAAGCCTGCGGATGAGGCTTCCAGTTCATTAGCCGCTATAGGGAAGTAACGAGAAGAATAACAATGTGCAGCAAATGGTAAAACTGTTTGCACTACAAACCAGTGTGCTCATAATTAAGATAATATATTAAAATAATATGGTAAAACGCACCAATTTGCAGTAGCAAGCATCAAAACGAGCTGTTTTGTACAGCTAAAAATAGCTGGAAGCAGATGAGACAGGAAGCCAAACCCATAAAATTTACAAATGGCTGCGCCCGCTCTTATGGGAAGAAGGTGGATATAAAATGCCTTTTTTTTTTTTTTTAAATTATGCTCTAAAATGACTAATGAGTCTACATTTTTATTATGTTTCAGAGAAAGATAAAGAGGAGGACATGGAGACCACAGAAGAAGGAAAGGAGGGTGAAGAAGAGAAGGAGGAAGGAAAGAAAAAGCTTGAGTTGGATATCGGAGAGGGGAACATCGCCACAGCTGCCGCTGCTGCCCTGGCCTCTGCTGCCACCAAGGCAAAGGTAATGCATCCCAGATACGGCTCAGACTTTAACAGAGACTGGGTTTATTGTTTATCAATTCTTTAACTTCCTTTGTTGGCACCAATATTAACTCTGTGCTTTGTGCAGCTGTCTCCAATCAAAGTGTTTTTATCACCCTGGCGGCTAACTTGATTTCATGCGCTGTTGTTTTTGTGCGTCTCAGCACCTGGCTGCAGTGGAAGAGAGGAAGATCAAATCTCTCGTGGCTCTGCTGGTAGAGACTCAGATGAAGAAGCTGGAGCTCAAACTCAGACACTTTGAGGAGCTGGAAACCATAATGGACCGTGAGAAAGAAGCAGTAAGTGTTGAAGAATGCAAGAACCTTGAAATCTGCATGAAGGACCACAAAACCAGTCTAAAGTAGCACAGGTATATTTGTATACATTGTATGAGTCAAAATGATCAATGATGGATATTAAGTAAAGGTCATGTTCCGTGAAGGTATTTTGTACATTTCCTACAGTAAATATATCAAAACTTAATTTTTGATTAATAATGTGCATTGCTAAGAGCTTCATTTGGACAACTTTAAAGGTGATTTTCTCAATATTTAGATTTTTTTTGCACCCTCAGATTCCAGATTTTTAAATGGTTGTATCTCGGCCAAATATTGTCCTATCCTCACAAACCATACATCAATAGAAAAAGTAAAAAAAAAATGGACCCTTATGAGTAGTTTTGTCATCCAGGGTCACATTTATGTTTCCCCCCTCCATGTACAGCATTGTTGCAATAGCTACTAATTAATTGTAGCATGAGGTTGTGATTTACACCCATTTTGCTTGTGCTGTGCTTGTTCTTTTGTATTCTGTAGTCATATGCACACCAGAGGCGCTGTCCACTAGAGACTTGGAGAGCTCTGCAAAATGCTTTAGCAAATGTAGCTGAAGATAGTAACCCAATTTAGCTGCTGTAAATAGTGCATGAAGGATGTGTCTTTATATAGCCCACCCCAGTGGTACTTTACTTCCTTCTAGTGTTCATAAATTCACTAAATACAGCTTTGATTTCAGTTAAGCATGTTGGCGACTTCTGCACAGGCTACCACCGCCCGCCCGTTTCTTTAAAAAAATGCAAAACGGGTTAGTTGCAGTAGTGTTTTGTGCTCACTGGAACATTTTTGTGCCATTTTAGTGGCATGAATCGGGTTCATGCCATATTTGTGACTCATTCTTCTGGTGGGCTGTTGCTGAATAAATAAGCTTTCATTGATATATGGTTTGTTAGGACAGGACTATATTTGGTCAAGATACAACTGTATGAATATCTGGAATCTGAGGGTGCAAAAAAATCAGAATACTGAGAAAATCGCCTTTAAAGTTGTCCAAATGAAGTTCTTAGCAATGCATAATACTAATCAAAAATTAAGTTTTGATGTATTTACAGTAGGAAATTCACAAAATATCTTCATGGAGCATAATCTTTACTTAATATCCTATTGATTTTTGGCATAAAAGAAAAATCGATAGTTTTGACCCATATAGTGTATTTTTTTGGCCATTGCTACAAATATATCCGTACTACTTAAGACTGGTTTTGTGGTCCAGGGTCACAAATATATATCATATCAAAGGACCAGCTGTTAATAGACCATATGTTGACTGCACTGCCCAAATGAATAGATCCGATTAGAGTGCTTGCAAAATAAGTGTAGGCATTGCGTTCTAATGATTGGATTTTGAGAAACAAATCGAAGTTGTGTGCTGTGTGAGTAAAGCCTTAGTAATCAATTTGAACCTTCCCCACTGCCCCATCAAGCTATGAGTTTATTTAACAGGAGTTTTTCCCCTTTTTAGCTGGAGCTCCAGAGGCAGCAGCTTTTGACAGAGCGACAGGCGTTCCACATGGAGCAGTTGAAGTACGCTGAGATGAAGGCTCGTCAGCAAATGGAGCAGCAGGCAGCTGCGCAGCAGAATGCAGGAGGACATCACGGACCACCTCCACATGGCCCTCCTCCACACGGCCCACCTCCAGGCATGCACCCTGGACACCCAGGACATCCCGGGCACCCCGGCCCCGGATATCCTCCCATGCACCATCCCATGGGTCCCCACCATGCCCCTCAAACAGGTCAGCACTCACCTTGATCTTCTAGTTTTGTTTGAGGTCTTCAGTTGGTTGCTTCTTCTTAAACAAGACATTTATTCTAGTCCGCATTTTGATAGCGCACACACCCATAAAGCCACCTGGAGAACAGCTTGAGTTCTCTTATGGAGCTTAACGCAGCTCTTTTTAATATCAAGCTTGTCCCGCTGTCGACTGCATTTATGACAGTCATGTTACGTGATTTGACTAGGGCTGTCACTCGGTTAAACTTTGTAATCAAATTAATTACATGGTGTGTCGATTTAATTAATTGCAATATAAATTTGATTGTAAAAAAAAAATACCCACAAAAGATTATTTAAAGCTATTTTTGTTAAATGAGAAAGTATCAAGTAGACATTACAAATTATAGCTTTAGAAATAAATAATTTAGTTGATCCAACTTAATATTTATTACTTCTAAACATTTAGGCTGCAACGGCCTAAACTATGGAAAGAAGATCATAAGAGAATTTCAGAACTATCCCTTTAATATTTTAATTATTACTACTTTCTTTTTTTGTTTTATGAAATGATAATCCTAAATAAGAAACTCAGTCTGCCTGCAGGTAAATGTCTTTGAGTCATTCACTCATTTGATTCGATTAGTTCAGGGTTGATTAATTCAAAAATTAAGTAAATGGCTCTCTTTATAAATGAGCCTTTGAGTCTTTGATTCGCACGATTCGTTCAAAACGCTGTGTTGGTCAGAGACACGCAACAATTCTGCTATGGCTTCAGAGGTAATATGTTCTCTGCAAAATTGAGAAAAACACAAATATAATGTTTAAAATGTAACACAATATCAACTTATTTACTGAACTGTTGTATAAAATCACATTTAAGCTTGTGATAGATCGGGACAAAATCATCACTCCCGATATGTATGTGTGTATTTTTTATATATATATATATATATATATATATAGTTGCCCTGCACCATTTGTCAGCTGTATGAAATATAAGATATATGTACAGGTCTGGGGGCGGGGCCAACGTGTTAAAATATTTTAGTCTTATTATTTTTTTCATAACTAATTGTTAACACGTTATACTGACAGGCCTAATTTGGACATGAAGGTTTTTTTAAGGTCTTAAAAGGATGGTTTACCCAAAATCGAAAACTACCATGATTTACGCACCCTCAAGTCATCCTAGATGTATATGACTGACTTTTCAGACGAATGCAATCAGAGTTATATTAAAAAATGTCCTGGCTGTTCCAAGCTGGCAGTGAATGGCTGTTGAGAATTTGAAGTCCAAAAAAGTGCATCCATCCCTCATAAAGAGAGAATATGTGAGAATATGCTAGTCTCATGAGAAGTTTTGTTTACAGCAAAGGAAAACCTGTCTCCTCTTGGCTTATACCAAATTTCTCCAACATTTTTCTTTACAAATCCTCGTTTTTTACTTCTAATTTGTGACTGGTGTTCGAGATTACAGTTAATAAAGCTTTAAATATGGATATTTTTCTTATACAAATGCTTCAGAAGGCCTTTATTAACCCCCTTTTATGATGGATGGATGCACTTTATTGGACCTAATTTCAACATTCATTCACTGCCATTATAAAGCTTGGAGGAGCCAGGACATTTTTTTTTTTTGTTTGTTTTTTTACTATAACTCTGAAAGTCGTCCTATTCGTCCGGAAGAAGAAAGTCATATACACCTAGGGTGGCTTGAAACAGTAAATAAATCATGAGGTAAATTTCATTTTTGGGCGAACTATCCCTTTTAATTGGAGCAGAAAGTTCTAAGTTTATGTAGCACATCAATACTACTTTTAAAGTGTCTTTTGTTGCTTCATTCAGGACCAATGGTTGGACCAGGCCAGCCCATGCCAGGTCAGCCTATGCCAGGCCGAATGATGCCTGTACCTTCCCCAGTTGGACCCCCACAGGGTGGCATGCCGCCCATGATGGGACCTCGACACCCTGGACCACCCAACGGCATGTGTGAGTATCTGTTCTATCACTAGATCCCGTCCTGTTGTTCCTCTGCATGGCACATTTGTCCTGGGCGCTCTATATATTTTCATCTGCTTTTTTCTTTTCTTTTCTTTTTTTTTTTTAAAAACAACATCACTGTCTCCTTATAGACCCAGGTCCACCTCCAACCGCACAGCCTGATGGGATGCCCCCTGGCCCAGTGGGACCTTCTGTATCTGCGCCCCCTCCTCGTGCTGCTGAAAACTAAACTATTCCCTCCCCGTCCCCACACATACATACACATCCACATGCAAATACACATAACATAAATCCAGATTATTCCAGGATCCCCACAGACCTGCTGTCGTCACCCTCTGTAGTTTCGCCTTGCTGATGGGTGGGTCATCTCTAAATCCTCTCGATCGAGCTGAGCACTCACCTCCTCACCCGTAAACATTCACACGCTCAGGGCACAAAGTCAAGAGTGCTGCCCTGCGTCTCTTGGCTAGTAATAGCACTGGCTTCTGTTCTGTTTCTCTCCTCCGTGTTGGTTTTTGAAAGCGCTCCGCAGACTCCTGCGCTTGAGGAGGGATTTCGCTGTCCCGGCTCTTCCCTGTAATGTGACTGATGGATTCATATGTGTATATTGTGCTAATTCAAGTAAGCTAAACGCTCTAAGATCGAATTCACACTGTAGCCACGAGCCGGTCCGCGGCGTCCCGTTTCCTCCGGAGTCCTGCGGCGCGCAGAGAACCTTTCCGCTGCCTTATGCGTTTGTGGTGCGGTATTCATTTCAGCAGGGTTCCCGGTGGCTTCCTCGAGCTTCCTTTTAATATTTACATCCACATCTAGCTGATAATCTACCTCGCCGGTGCAATTGTATTCAATCTGTGCACGGTGTGCGAAGCAGATTTGCTTTATGGTACTCTGCTTGGTTAGCCACGCTGTGACCCAGAGATCAACGAGAGATCGTAACTCACACCGCCACGAGTGCTCCGCTGTCCCGAGTACTGTATCGTCGAACGAGAGCACACCAAACTGCTGTTTTTAGAGATGTACCCACACGCGCATTAACCTTTGTTTGCTTCGGATACTGTGCGGATGTACGAACACACACAAACACACATTTAAAAACCTCCGTTTTGTGAATGCAAATGGAGGCATATATGGTATCACACTGAAGTGATGGAGGAACTTTGCTTATCTTAGGTGTAGCTGGCCTTTTGTGCTCCTCCCTTAGGTGCTGACAGAGTAGCTGCCCTGCCTCGCTCTACCTCTCTCACTTTACTACCTCTCTTCTCTCCTTCTCTCTTCCTGTTATGGCTGTTTTCTCTCTCTATCTTTTCTTTGTGTGTGCCCATGTGACTGCTGCATTACTGCTGTGTGGAGGCTGTCGTCCTCCTCCTCCTCAGGTGAACCAAGCCCTCACTTCAACACGGCCCACCCCACTACACTACACACTCACACAGACACACATATACACGTATTTCCGCTTCCAAAACTTTCCAGGCTGTATATCACCGAAAAACGGGGTGAAACCCTGCCCTTCCCAATCCCCCCCCCCATATATATCTTTTATTGCTTTTTATTTTATGGTAATGTATTTTTAAGAAAATAAAGTTTGTGTAGACTCAGTTATCGCTGTTCTTGGAAGTTTGTAGCTTTCTCTTTTCATTTTTACCCGGCACATTGATACTGAGACCTGAACACTGTCTAAATAAAGTGGGTTTTGTTTTTGTAAGACTGCTTTTTGTTTCAGTTCTAGACACTCCTCTGGTTTATTTGCCCATTTTGATGCATTCGTTAGAGTGTATGAATCTCTCAAAAATGGGATTTTCATCTTGAAATCAAAAAAAAAAAGCTAAAATTCATTTATGGGCCTTTCTACAGAATTGGTCCAAAGTAAGAGCTGGAAACGTCTTTTAAAAAAAATTGTGTGCAAATTGTATAATATCCAAGGTACACATTTCTAGTAATTGTGCAGTGAATTCTTGTATTGTATTTTTAGAAAGTTTTGGAATATTTGTCCTCTCTCCAAATTTGTCACTACCGAAACACAGTAATAACACAGTAATAACAATTTAATTAGAATGGTTGTGTTGACCTATTAAGATTTTGGTTACATCTACATTGTAAATATATTTTTCAGATGTAAATCCGTTATTACATTTTTAACATTTCCAGTGTAATTTATGAGATTTGTTGTATTTTTAATCCAATTTTTCTTTGTAAAAGGTGAAAAGTTGATCATGCTGATTTCAAACTTAAAGATTCATTAGTTTGAATATACATTAACCAAAAACTATCATAACCTCTTAGATAATAATTTAGTGTACTTTTTTTTTTTTTTTTTTTTTTTTTGACAAAACATCCCATGTTTTGCTATTGACTGCACATTTTCAGTAGTGACTGTAATGCTTTGGTAGCAACCATATCACATTACAGAATTTTAACTTGCTAAAACACTACTAAAATACAAAAAAATTGCATAACTGTACTAATATTTTATTTCCCTCAAATATGAGGATTGTGTGTTCGCTTTTGCCACTACCGAAACAATGATGACATGTTTTGGTTGTGACAATTTTATGTGGTAACGCACAAAAAAACAAAGATATAACTCCCGAAACTGTGACCGTTTCGGTATTGACAATTTTAGATACTTTTGAAGCTGGCTCAAAGACGTTAATCAGCACATGGTTAGCTAGCACAGTTCTGAACAGCGTTATACATATAAAAACTAAATGTTATGGAATAACTCCCAAAAAAAGTGTGCTTAATTACAGAAAAAAGTGTTCGGTAGTGACGTTCCTTAAAGTTACACAGATTTTTCAGACTTGTGAACACATTTACCTCAAAATGATGAGACCTCTATACTCGCACCTTGTAGCTATGAGAGAAGGGGACACGCGTATATTTCCTGATCATAAACTTATGGGTTTAGTTAGTCTCGGCCAATAGACTAAAACATATACCATTTCAGTAGTGACACTGAAAAATGCAGGACTGATATTACTGATATTTTAAATATTGTGGGTTTCAATAGATAAAAGATCTTAATAAACATCCAAGATTTGAATACTTAATGCTGTTTAAGTGTGTGTGTTTTGTCTGACAGCAGTTTGCACCAATTCTGTAGAACGGCCCTTATATTTTTTTTTGCATAGTGATGCGTTCGTGTTTTTTTTTTTATTTTTTTATTTTTTTTTTTTTTATTATTATTATTATTATTATTATTAATTCTCATTATTACAATACCACGTGATAGAGATGTCACAATTCCTCCGTTCAATTTGAGTATTTCAATTTGAAGTAATTCGATTTAAAAAAAAAAAAATCTTCGACTGCAATTTGCCCTTGTTTAGGCACCGTTAAAATACCGGAAATGGCTCAATTTCCACGGACGAGAATTATTAGACCCTTTTCCAGGGCTGCATGATGTATCGAACCCATTTAAAAATTAAAATAAAGCATAATGCTATTGTGAATTCACAAACGCTACGATTCAGCTAAACTAATCTATGCTTTGCAGCTTTAATATGCGCTTTTATTATTTACATCCCTGTGGGTTACGTACATGCGTCTCAAAGCAGTAGTTACGTTCGCAGGCCATCTCAGACTCCATCTCTGCATATTGCAGTGAGTTTCTTTTTATTATAGCGTTCATCTGGAAACACAACATGCGCCATTTCATCAGATTTGTAAGGTAAATCATTTATAAACCTACGCAAACATAGGAGAATACATCAATATATTTCTTAATATGCTAACTGTTCATCGTGACTTCATAATAAAAGTTCAAAACCTCACTCTGAGTTTACACATTTTAATATTCAAGAAATTACAGTGGCTGTAGCGTTTCTATCTAAAGAAATGGTCAAACATCGAAGATTAAGTGGACATTTGAATTAAATGTTGTTTAGTCAATATTAAACAAGGATTAGATAAAAAAAACGTCAGGCCATTGTTATACTGCATAATGTACACAAGTTCCAATTACTCAAATAATCGTCAGAATTGGCAACCGAATACTGTATGTTACATTTTGTCTCCCTAACAATTTTTTATTGTCCTCTCACAATTCTGAGCTCCTATCTCACAATTATAAAACTTTCCCCTCTCAATTCTCAGTAAAGGTCAGAATTGTGAGATATAAACTCTTATTCCAAGTCTCATAAAAAAAAAAAAGATCCCTTTTTTGGTATTATGTTTTTTACAATTGCCCATCATTTGCTCCAAATGCACTTTTGCAAATATAAATCCTGCTCTGTGAGGAGGAAAAAACATGCAGGAATTATAACAACCTCATGTAATGTAATCTCTAACCCGGATAATCCGGCATGTGGAAGAGTTCACTAGCATGTGGAGGGCTGGAACGTGTTAGACTGTGCCTGATCATCTATGGGGGTTAGTTGTGTGTTTTTCCCAATGTTGTTTTTGGCACTTTAAAATAATTACCTACATTACAGTAGTTTTACCTCCACAGGAAAGGGAAGTTCATGATGCCTGAATTTCTTAACCATTGAATGTACTGTAGCTTTTCTAAAACTGTGACAAAAACAAAAGGCTGCTTTGATTAATAGTTGCATTATAAAAATTATATTAAGTAATACTTGGTAAGTTAGCACAATAAAACAGAAAGTGTTGTAACACGTTTGTATCTGATAATTACAGCAGCTTCTAACATGATTCTGTCTGGACTGTAGGATAATCTGATTGTGGTGGTTATTTCTAATGTTTTAGTACATTAGACTTAACTACAATTATTTGGGCTGAGAACTGCAATTGTATCATTTGAATTTGTGATGGAGAATAGTTAGCCAATGAGATTCAAATGAGATTCGAGACTCAGTTTTACAAGGGAGGCTGATAATTCTCAGATGGGACTTAATATAGTTTCACAATAAGATGATGTTTAAGCTGTTTTCTCATATATAGATTAGATTTTGTCACCTTGGTGTTTGAGCACCCCACTGCCTCCATGTGAAACATTTACAGCTGTTATTTACGTGTGGTGTAATGATACCAGATGAGGCCCGGGTCATAAAATTGTGCTTGGGGCATACCTAAACGCCCAGTGATTTTGGGAGATATTAAACACCACCTTCACTCAAATACAGATTGTGGTCTTACTGCCCTTATGCTTTTGTTTAGATGAGCACAAGGCACAGATTTCAGTATTTGTTGTGACAAGGCTTGGCATCTCACTGTTTATTTCACTGTCCTTTTGGTTTCATTCTGCTGTGGGTGTCTGAATGAAAATAACGTAAGGGAAATGGTATTTCAAAGAATGTTGGGATTTATCAAAGGTGTTAGTTCAGATTAGTGTTTAACTGATTCATAATTGTGCCTGCTGGCCTGATAAAAGAGAAATGGTCACTCTGCTTAGTGTCAGTTATGGAAATACAAGCAGCCTTGATGATGCATGTTTTCACATTTCATGATTTTACCATTCATTACTGTTCTCTATTTTAATATATTTCAAAATATATTTTTTGACAACCATTATTCCAGTCTTAAGTATCACATGGTTGTTCAGAAGTCATTGTAATATTTAAATTTGGTGCTTAAACATTACTGCTATACATATTGAAAACAGTTGTGCTGCTTATTTATTTATTTATTTATTTAGTGCAAAACATGCTACTTTTTTTTCAGGATTCTAAAGTTCAAAGAAAGTTCAAAATAACTGAATTTTTTGTAATGCCTTAAGCATCTTTAATATTGCTCCAAAATAAGTGTTTGAATTCAGCATTTTAGTGTACACTATTTAATATTAGTAAAGTTGAAAAATCAAATGCTTCACAATCCATTCACAACCATTTTAATTTCTGCAGTTTTGTTTTAATGTGAAAAGGAAAATTTAATATGAATTCATGAAAAAAAATGTGCTTGTCCACCAGGAACAGACTGGATTGTGTAAACTGTTTGGTATGTACTAGAATTTAAAATGGAATTGTGAAGTCAACAGAAAAGGTAAATCATTTCAAAGGAATTACAGTTATTTCTTTGTAATAACTGTACGCAATTGGATCAGAAATTCCATTAATGCAGTAAATCTGGTCAAATGTCATGTTGGTTTAAATTGTTACATATACAGGGTTTGGACAAAATGAACACTCTTATTATAGGGGTTAATGTTATTTGTGTTAATGTCATGTTGTGATTATCATCTTGTTATCTGTATTCTTTTGGTTGTATATCAGTGTAATTTACGTTGTTCAGCAGCTGTTTCAAGTGGTCCTTGAAATGGCGGACTTGTCAGACTTACAGAAATGACAAATCGTGGGAGCCTGTTTAGCAGGAGCGTTTGCAACCTTAACAGCCCAATTGTTTTGTGTTTTAAAAACAACAGTCTTTATGATGATGACTGTGTACTCGAAGCAAGGCAGTGAAGGTTTATTAAAGTGAAAAATAGGAACTGTTAAACACAAATGGATTGTCTAAAAAACCTACTGCAGCAAAGAGACAGCAAACTGCAATATTAGTTTGAAGAACCCTTTTTTCTACAAAAACCAAGATGATGTAGCCTTTACAAAGTCAGTGAAAGAGCTGTCTTGATCATAAAACCTGGACAATTTTGAACCAAGATGAACTTCCACATCTGTCCTGGTCAGACAAATCACCTGACCTGAATCAAAGTCCATTTCAAAGAAAGTCTGGTGACGCTAAAAGAGTGTTTGTTTTTTCCCTTAACAGATAAACGTGCATATGTTACGTTTTATGTGACGTTGGTTTTATGTGTCACCGCAATCCTGACTTGAGATGTTCATTAAGTGGCGCTATAACTCTAACGCTCCGTGACATTTTAAAATAACGTACCATCTGCACTTCATCTAAACCTTCCAGATAGTATGAACATAAGCGAATGTGACACAAACACAATCGCAAGCATGCCGTTTTTGCTTGTTTTTCGATCTCGCATCTTTCAGCTTTCATCATGAGTCATGTTTTTCACAGATTCATACCCAAGGATTCCTCATCCTAAGTCAAACTCCATGCCGGCTGAGCTACCGAGCAAGCTTTGTAATCATAACTGTGTACGAAAACGATTACAAGTGCTTGGTGTTTCACTGCTTCTAGTGTTCATTTCTGTTAGAAACTGCAGTGATATGTTCTTATTGGAATGTTTCTTGCGTAAAAGTTCCCAGAGGTACGTTTTCGTACAAAATAAAAATCTGAAATGAACTGCCTTATGAATGTTGTTCCTAAAGTGCAAATGATGCTTATTTTAAGATTAGACCAGCCAATGCGCATGTGCAGTCTTAACCGCGAGTCTCAGGTTTCTATCCACCTTATTGTCCTTATAAATGGAAAAACTGTTTGCACTACAAACCAGTGTGTTCATAATTAAGATATGTTAAAATAACATGGCAAGACACATCAATTTGCAATATCAAGCAGCAAAATGAGCTTCAAAAATAGCTGGACGGTGGATGAAGTCAGGCCGAAGCCAGACCCATAAAATGTACCAATGGCTGCGTCTGCTCTTATGGAAAGATAAGGTGGATAGGAACCGGAGCTTCTAACGGCAGCTGCAGTGATGCAATGACTTTACCAATCAGCGATTAGCTTTTTCATTTAGAAGGCGGAGCATATTCCACCATATTGTGTGTTGCAATTTCACCCATTCATAAATAAGACGCGAAATATGTACCGCCATGTACGTTTCGTGACATATTTGATTTGATTTTTTTTTTTTTTTTTTTTTTAAATCTCTCATCTATTAGCTCCTTCATCGTGAGTAATTTTTTTGCAGGGATTCATACCCAAGTCCAATTCCATGTCGGCTAAGCTACCAAACAAACATGTTACATCTGGAAAGTGAAACACATGGAGCTGTGTACGAAAACGATTACAAGTGCTCGCTGTTTTACAGTGTTCATTTTTATCGGAAACTGCAGTAAGATGTACATATTGGTCATATTTTGCGTCTTGCGAAAAGTTCCCAGAGTTACATTGCTGTCATGAGACCAGGTAGTGCTATTTAATTACATATTTCAAATCTGCAACAAAATCTGAAATGAACTGCCTATGAATGTTGTTCTTAACCTTCAAATGACATTAAAAATGCTTATTTTAAGACTAGACCAGCCAATGTGCATGTGCGCAAGTCTCAGGTTTCTATCAAAGTCCCTATAAGGCAAGTAATTTCACTCTGCGGCCATCTTTGAAATGCCTCTCGGGCATGCAAGTGCAGCTCCTATCTCTTTGAATGGGGAAACACCAGGCTTACAATTAAATTTCATATTTGAAATCACCAATGAAATCTGAAAACAACTGCTTCATAATCGTTGTTTACTATGCTCCAATATCGTTAAAAAAAACTTATTTTTCAGGCTAGAGCAACCAATGCACATGCGCAGTCATGAGCGCGGGTTTGTGAACGCTGTTTGTTTCTATAAGAACCGGAGCTTCTAATGGCAGTTGCAGTGACGTGGTGACTTTACTGATCAATGATTGGCTCTTTCATTTAGAAGGCGGGACTTACTAGCTCATAGCGTTGAGCCTTTCTCCCATTCATAAGTATAAGGAGTGCCCAGTGTTTCTATCCACCTTATTCTTCAGTGCGGAAGTAAGCCTATGGGCGAGACTCTGTTCATTAGCTCCTGTAGGGAAATAACTTGAAGAATAACAACATGCAGTAAACAGTAAAACTGTTTGCAGCTGTTGTTTATAATTAAGATAATACGTTAAAATAATATGGTAAGACACTAATTTGTAATATCAAGCAGCCAAACGAGCTGTTTTGTACAGCTAAAAATAGCTGAATGTGGATGAGCCCGGAAATCAGACCCACTAAAATTTACAAATGGCCACACCTGCTTATATGGGGAAAAATAAGGTGGGTGGGAAACCAGAGCTTCTACCATATCCGGGCATATTCCGTCATATTGCGCGTTGCCATTTCTCCCATTCGTAGGTAATAGGAGTGGACCGTCTTTGTATATCTAAAGTGTTTGCCTGGATATTAGCCTACAAGCCATAGTGGAGAGTTTTGGAGAAAGGCATATTCTCTCCTCCAACATCTCTGAAGCACCTGGCAGATGTTCTGATGTTCTGACAATATTCAACTGGAGACAGTTGAGAAGTATGAATCTATTCCCAGTTTGAAAGCTATATTAAAGGCAAATGGTGGTAAAACACCTTGAATATTGACCCCTCTGCCATCTAAATATCAAAACCAATATTGGATATCTACTCGTTCAGATGTTTCATAATTAACACTTGTTTCTTTGAGCCCTGTCATCGCCAATGAGGTCACTCCGCAGCCACTCAGGCGAACTTGTCACATCATTTCTCACTCATCATCTCACTCTTTTCAACCCATTTCCCCACCCAGTTTTTTTTAACAGGTTTCCTCTTCGCGACTCCATTTTTCCGCCCTGGTTCTTCTCTCTCCATCTCCGTCCCTCACCTCCTTCTTGCTTATGTGTTCTTCTGTCAGTCTTCATCCTTCACCTCCGTAACCATGGTGGCAGATCCAAAGATGTGTGAATAAGAAAAGAGGGTGCTCAGTGCTACAGGCTGTGCCGCTGCATGGGAGGAACGAGGACAGCTTGCCAAAGCCCATATTTGGCTAGTCACATATTAGTTATATGGAAGGTTCTCTAGATGTTGTATACCTTGAATACACTTGATAAACAGCAAATGCATCTTCAGATTTTGATCAGACCTGCCTGGCGTGTAGCTACAGCTAGTGTAGAAGCCTAAATGTTCTGTTTGTTCTTTAACGTCTTCTGTATTTGAAATTGATTGCTTTGCGTGGCTCCCTGCGGAACTGCAAAAGCCCCAATTGTGAAGACTTTGAATTAAAACAACAAACATTGACAGGCTGTGTGTGATGTGCAGATGGCTCGAGCTCTCGGGCTGCCAGAAGCAGTTGGCGCCTGTGCGTTCTCGATCGAATATAAAGGATACTTCCCTTGTATTCCAAGCAGCGTCGTTTCAGTTCGATACGTGCTTGACGGAGGCATTTAAGCATTTCATGTTTGTGCAGCCGCACTATCTCTGAGGATGTTTCCATGGTAACAGGTCTCATGGTTCTGCATGAAGAGTAGTCGGAGAGGAGGGGCTGTTTTGTGCTTTAAAGATTGAATGTTAAAGCAAGGGCTCCGGTGAATTTAACAGACTCCATTACTGTCTGAGACGGTAGCCGCCCTCTCCGGTCGCACAGAGCCATGACTGTGTTTGTAAATTAAAATTAATTACCCCCCTAATCGGCATTCGTTGTGTTGTGCTCCATGTGCGTGACCTAAAACATGCAGCTTGAGGGTCATCGAGTTCATGCAAGTCTGTATTCTGGATGGGTTCAGCTCCATTCTGACAGACCCGAGCGAGTTTATTTGCTGAATCAGAGAATCAAGCAGAGATCTTTAGACTTTCGGTTTGAAAGGAGCAAAATTGGGATCGTGCCACCAGCCTGTCAACAAGCTCTCAATTAGGCCCTCTCTGTGTTTGCGCCATGGGTGTTTGGCATCCCGCTTGTGCAAAACTAATGTCTTGCCGCAAAGATAGAGAACTTGGAATCCTGATAATGGTTTTTGCTTACCATTATCATGGACCTCATATAAATGTTTAAAGGGATAGTTTACCCAAAAACGTTCCAAAACCAAGACCTTCGTTCATCTTCGAAACACAAATTAAGATATTTTTGATGAAAACCAAGCTTTCTGACCCTGCATAGACAGCAATTCAACTACCACGTTCAAGGCCCAGAAAGGTAGTAAGAACATCATTAAAATGCACTGAGGTACTCTCATGAATGCACGTCAAAGACTGACACGGAAGAGAAGAAATTGTTCAATGAAGTTGTTATTTTTGTTTTCTTTGTGCAAAAAAAGTGTTCTCATAGCTTCATACTATGGTTGAATCACTGATGTCACAAGGACTATTTTAAAGATGTTCTTACTACCTTTCTGGGCCTTGAACGTGTCAGTTGCGTTGCTATCTATGCAGGGTCAGAAAACTCTCAGATTTAATCAAAAATATCTTAATTTGTGTTCCGAAAATGAACATAGGTCTTATGGGTTTGGACTGAAAGAATTTTCATTTTCGGGTGAACTATTCCTTTACGTAAAGTAAAAATTAAATACATAAAATTAGAACTGAATTTTCATCACAACAGGAGTCTGCAGATGTTTTTTTTTTTTTTTTTTAGCTGATTTGGGAGAAAATTGGTGGGCATGTATGTATTTAAATCCATTAACCCTGAGCCGAGAGTTGTACACTTTTATTGCTAGCTGAAAGTGTTATCAAATAAGCCTAAATATTGAATGAAAAAACTGACTGAGGGTGAGGATTCGTAGAATGTTGGGAATAACGAACATTCTAATTCTTCAAAAATTCATTGGAACTTTTTGCAGTGTTCTGGAATCACTTCCAATGTTTTTAAAGGGCCAATTGTAATTTCTTATTTCTTCTTTTTTGTAGATTTGAACCAGCGACCTTACAGTTAGCAGGCGTAAAGCCGGGCTCACACTACAGGATTTTTAGCCTGATTTTGCCCCGATTTTTCCCCTCCCGAGAATCGGAGCAAAAATCTTGTTGAGCACCTCGATCGGTCCGGACGTTCGGCACGGATTTTCTCCCTCCGGCATGATAATATTAATATCTTGTGTGTGATGCGCCACAATTTTCAAATCTTGTAGTGTGTGCATGTTTAAGATTTTAGGGAAGATAATCTGCAAAGACTCTCCTTATGTGTGCGCTGCAACCAGATTTCATAATCGGTTAGGATTTTAAAAATCCTGTAGTGTGAGCCCGGTTTAAGTTGTAACTTTAACACCAATCTAGCCTAGTAGAAAACTCAGACTCGAGGAATCAGTAATTGCTTGCATCAGGGTGTACTAAATGTTCCTGGAGGCCCCCCAACACTGCATGTTTTCCATGTCTGCTTAATTAAACACACCTGATTCAGATCATCAGCTC
Organism: Labeo calbasu; assembly: GCA_019740295.1. NCBI lineage: Eukaryota > Metazoa > Chordata > Actinopteri > Cypriniformes > Cyprinidae > Labeo > Labeo calbasu. The sequence goes on along the minus strand of JAHKKF010520619.1, from coordinate 33,450 downwards.
ATTAGTAGAGATTCCAAGACCTGAAATGGGTGTGTCAGACAAAAGAGAGATTCAAAATGTACAGTGTTGAGGGGCCTCCAGAAACGTGATTGGGAACCACTGTACTTGATTAACAGCTTGATTAACAGGCGATCTGACCAATCATAACACAGAATCCGCCATTCTACTTAATCTGAGTAGATTAACTTTGGTGGACTTAAACTTGAAAAATTCTATGTATTGACATCTTTCCGTGGTTGAAATAAAATACGTTCTGATGTTCATTGATGTTTATTTCGTGCTTTAAATAAATAAAAAAGATGATCAGTTCACATGTCGATTGATCTAATAAGGCAATACAGTGATCTGTCAGAGCCACAAAATGGTGATTATTGTTTGAATTTATTTAAAAAAGAAAATTTTAAAGCTTGTTTCATACCAGAAGTAACCTGCTCTGCGCGTTGTGTAGTGATGTGTAGTGTGAGAGCGGCTTTGTTTGTCTGACATAGCAACAGTAACTAAGGAGAGCGGGTTTTTGCGAAGGTCAATTATGTGTTTATGTTTTGCTGCCTCTTATTTGTCTTACTAAACAGCCTCTCTGCTGCCCTCACAAGCTCTGGAGCACCCATGGTATTTATGAATGCAACACCAGTTGACGGTCATTGGGGGAAAAAATGTTGGAGTTTGAGGTAAAAATGTGTTAAACTAACAAATTTGGTAATGTTGGTTGAATGGCAAGACATAACTGGTCGTGAGTTTAACAAAGTGAATTTTTTCCTGGACACTGACATTAACTTCAACACCACTAAGCTTCCAACAGCTCTTTCAATATTTATTTAATGCACTATTTGGACAATTTGAATTAGAATAGTTTGCAAGGGAGTTAGTATAAATGTCCTTACTACCTTTCTGGGCTGTGAACGTGGACGTAGCATTGCTGTCTATTGAGGGGCAGAAAGCTCTTAGATTTCATGAAAAATATCTTAAGTTGTGTTCCTAAGATAAACGAAGGTCTTACGGGTTTGGAACGACATGAGGGTGAGTAATTAATGACAAATTTTAATTTTTGAGTGAACTATCCCTTTAAGCTTCTGTGAACCACAGACCTTATTTTAGGCATTCGACCAAAAACCAGAAACTAGAAGTTCAAAAATGGCATCCCATATCACAATACCACAACATAGTACCACCTTTTTTGCAAATAGATAAGTTTCATACACCAAACAAATGAAGATTCTTTCCTTTCTTCTCTTCCAAAGCCATTCCATCTCAGTTGCTTGAGCCAAATACAGCAATTATAACCATAGATCTTTCAGTATTAAAGTGTTTCTCTTGTAGTTCTTCCTAAAAAATCAATTGGTTCAAAACACCAGACATTGATAAGCTTCTGATGGTATGTTTTTGTTTATGACTCAGTGTAGTTTTAGTTTCCCAACACACTGAGTCATGCTCTGCGAACATGTCAAGCTCCTCCCAGAAAAAAACTAAATTCTTTCATTTCTGATGGGTGAGAGCAGGAATATAACACCCTCTGAGCTCAAGAAGATTTTGGGACTTTGTAATGTTTTCCTGGAGAGGTTCCTTCGCCCTGAAGTTGTGTGCTGGACACGTGAAAAGCACAGGTGTGTCCTCCAGCCTGCCTGCAGAAAGGAAATTAAATCCAATGCCACGATTCCCAGTGGGAGATTGAGCCCATGCCAGAGTGTTTATGTGTAAGGTGAGTGAGATGTCTTTGTTTTTAGTGCCTCACTGTCCTTAATTACCTTGTTGCTATGAGTTGGTGTAAATCTGTTTTTGGTTATTTCTCAAAACTCTTGCATGTAGGAAAATCAGGAAAACAAAGTGATGGACTGACTTTAATTATTCCACACATCTGGATTACTAAAGGTCAGGCTTATTCCTTAATAAAATGCACTGTATTTCTATCCAGATACACATTGCTTTCTGGCGGCGTCTCCAAGAGTCACCCGCATAAATTTCGTAGGATCCCGGAGCCAGGAACCAGCTGTTGGCATGTCTGGAGGCCACTAAACCAGCACTCTTTCAATATTTATTACAATTACTCTGTGTTCCTTTTACATTAGGTTTCTTGTGGCTGTGACAGGTTGTTGACTGGTGAGCTCCGGTGCGGTTGTTGGAGGGACTCATTAAAAATAGAAGCTGTGAAAGTAGGCCAGCGGTTGACTGATGTGAAGGCAATGGGTAAGCCTGCCGTTCCATGTTCTCTATTGCCTATCCCATGCCATGTCTTCCCTTGGTCCATTCTCTGCATGAAGAGTTTGATGTCTGCATTTTCCCAATTACAACTAATCTAATGAAAGATCTCATCGTGTAAGTCCTTGCACTGTTGAGAGCAAGGAATATGAAGAAATCCATTTGATTGTGTGTTTTGAGACACCAGGAGAACAGGAATAATTATGTCACTGTATTATTTATTACTGCTCTAAGTTATCCGAATATTGAAGCCAGTTTCTGAAGCTGAGGAATTAAGTTTAGTTCTGGGTCTGCCAAAGGTCAAATTTTATTGTGTGAATTCCATCCAGATAAGGCTGCCTTCTAGCTTATATCCATTTCTGTCTTAAATGAACTTTCGGAGTGCAATACAGCATCTGGAATGCTGTCAGTTACCACTAAAAACTAAAACATGCACTTTACATTTAAAAAGTGTAAATGTTCTTGTTAATATGGGACTAATGTAATAGAGCAATGCAACATGATGCTAGCAACACCAACATCATGCATCAGAATTTGATTCACAGGGAATACTTGATGAAACTGGTAAAACTGTACTCCATCAATGCAAAATGTAAATGTAGAAGTCGGTTTTGTTTTGTGTTTATACTCAAAATGTGCTTGTAAAGTTGAATGTATCTGAACTTGAACACGCAAATGCAACAGTAAACAACAGGGATGGATACAAATATCTATAGAGGGTTTTCACCTACCTGACCAGAACTAAAAAAAAAAAAAAACACACACACACAAATGCCATGGTCAATCACAAATGCCTTTTGTTCTTCAAACAGTTTTTTGCACTCTTATCCTTGATTTGCTATAACTTTTGATAGTCTATAGTACTCCAAATGTTTCTCCCGGTCTGACTGATTAGTATAGCCCAAAACATGACAATAACTGACCATTTTCAGCAGCAATAATCAGCAAAATATGCGAGTTTCATTCGGTTCAGTGGGATTGTGTACGTTCAGTGCCGCCAATATGACCGACTGATAACGTGTTGTGAAAACACTCTGTATTCAATCAGTGCAAATGCATTCTATATACAACAATGTATAATGTAAATGTAAAGGTGGGTTATATCCCGTTTTGTGTTTACACTTGAGATTGTTTTTTTTAAAAAGTTAACTTGAACATAGAGTTTTGAAAGCAAATGTGCAAATGCAAAAGTAAACAGGGATAAACAAAAATATCTGTTACTCAATTTTAATGATCATTTTTACTCAACGATATTGATTCTTTCATCCCAAGAATCGATTAGTCTAGCCTTCCTAGTCTTAGATTTCAAATTATGTCCATTTTATTACAATGGAGTGTTTTCACATTACGTCATCAATCCGGAAGTTGGCCATTGCGGCGGCACTGATTGTAAACACACTGCCATTGAACCGAATGGAACTTGTGCATGGGCTTGGGGGGGGGGTAAACGAAGAAATTAAAGATGTCGAATTAAGAAACAGAAGAAAGAATTGTTGGGTCATCAGTCTGCGACAAAGGAAGCAGATTGTACGGNTTACGTCATCAATCCGGAAGTTGGCCATTGCGGCGGCACTGATTGTAAACACACTGCCATTGAACCGAATGGAACTTGTGCATGGGCTTGGGGGGGGGTAAACGAAGAAATTAAAGATGTCGAATTAAGAAACAGAAGAAAGAATTGTTGGGTCATCAGTCTGCGACAAAGGAAGCAGATTGTACGGATATTTACAAAATATTACAGGGCTCGACGATATGGAATGCCCTATGCATTCATGTTCCAAAATGTCATTTGTGTGGAATTATTACATTATTATTATATTTAGTCTGTAAAGTGCTGTTAACAGAGGCCAGAAATGCTGAAGACGGACATAAAGAACAGAAAATACTGTAGCAGGCAGATCTCACTGTTCACCATGCACAAAATATTGGAAGAAACTCCTAAATAATGAATTTGGGGTAGGAGTTTATATGAATATATCTCTGAGGGAAACTGTCTCTTTCAGAAAAGTTTACATGGTGTTTTCTTTTCCTCTAGCATATGCATAATACATTAAAAAGTAATGTTAATAAGCATAGCGCAGATTTGTGTACAGTAGTAACCAAGCAAACACTATCCCTGCTTAGCGTTGAGCCCTGTATTAACTTTAGTTTGTCGAAATATACGCCCTTTCTTGCTTACTAAGTCGTTCTCTATATGATTTAGCAGCTTCCATACATTCTTCGTTGTTTAGACATCATAAATTAGTAGAACAACTTCTAAGGTAGTTCATTAACCGTGCAATCCAAGCTGCCGTTTACATATGAGTATCGCCGCGCATCCGGGTAACTGATCAGAACGTGACGTCGGTGCAAACCCTCAAACAATAAATGCCGTTTGGTGCTGTTTAATGTGGAGTGACAGATAAGCTCTAACGCTTCAGTTCAAGAGAAGCGGCACCTGAACGGATTGTCTCCTTCGGTTACAGAACGAAATAACCATGAATGAATGTCCGTAGGTATGTTTAAAGAAAGAGTACAACTTCGTGTAAAATTCGTGTCCTGTCTCTTGTAATCGCTCAATCAGTGTTTCAGCCGCAGGAAGACGTCAGTGTAAACAATGTCACGTAACGTCACATTTAACGTTACCTCAGAGAAAACATTCCGTGACCATACGGTAGTTAGTATGAACTTTAGAGAGGAGAATGTGATAAATAATGCAACATATAACATATTCAATATAATTTTACCGTTCTTCAATATTTAATTTATGTTTGAATAAATCCGTCAAATTTATATGACAGCCGGTTTATATTTCAAAAAACGAATTGGAGTAGAAATATAGTTATGTAATTGTACAGTTAGTATTACAACGTTATTATTATAAAAGCATATCAAATCAGTTAATTTTAACCTTCAATATTATAGTAATGTAGTACAACAGCATTAGTTTAGAGAGTTTTCTTCCTTGAGAAAATTTGCCATGTACTGTACCTGATAAATGTCCAAAATAATCAACGCTAAATCTAATCAAATTAAATTGGATTCGAATCGCAAGCTTGTGAATCAAAATATAGAAAACAACGCTTTAGTGTGTATTTACCGAGAAAAACATTGGAAAACAGGCCGACCTGAGAGAGCATGTGAGGTGAGTTCTATGCAAGAAACATTTTCTAGCAGATTCTGCATGATTAAGACACGGCAGGAAAGCAGTAGATTACAAGGAAAGTACACTTAATGCCTTATCCCTGATGGAGGGGTCTCATGGCTTTGTCCCAGTGAAAAGAAATATGAATAAGCTAGAGTTTAAGACTTGGGCGCTTTCCTGCCTAGTCTTCTCTTTCATCTGACTAATGCCAATTTATAATATCTAAATAGCTCGTTATTACAACAATGTGAACACTGGGAAACATGCTTAAAGCTCCAAGCTGCCATTTTGATTTACATTTGCTTCCTAATGGAGTATGGAAGTGCAGTTAGTGAGATTTTGTTATTGATTTATTATTTTTCTAATTGGAAAGAAAGCTAGATGCTATTTTCAGAGCAGACCAAAGCATTAATGAACACATGTGAAGTGAACTCATTTGACCATCCTCATTTTCTGACTGTTCCATCCTGCAAATCGCAAGACCGAATGCCCTTTAACTGAAAAAAACTGTGACAAACATGCCATTGTGCTTTGATTGTCTCACTACTTTTTCTTTCTAATTATCTGAGCCCTTCATTAGAATCTTTAGTGCGTTACATAACAATGGACTTCATTGTTCTCTCACTCATTTTGTGACTTGGTAGCAGTTAATATAGGAGTCTGTTTAGCTGCGTGGGCCACTGCTGGCAGACGGACTGCACCGCGCAGGACGAAAAGATCTGTTTAATTTGTTTCGTGGTATTTGTATATGGAGAGACAACTGTGTATTTTTTGGTTTAATGTACATAATCCGTTGGTGTCTTGCAGCAATTAACCACGTTTTGCTCTTCCCGTAATTCTCAACATTTTGCCAGCTGGTAACAGAACGTAGCACTGTTGAAATTGGGCTGTGATATTCCTTCAGTCCAATATTGAGATTCCATTCTCCAATGTTCAGCCAAGTGTCGATCCACTAAATAGTCTGTGTACCATATGCCACGATTAGCTTGCAGTGTGTACCGTGTTCTATTCCTACTCAAATGTCTGTATTTGTTCTAAAGTCTGCGGTAGGAGCATCATAACCGTCTCTTTCTAATGCTGTCTCTCTTGTATTTGATATGCATTCAGGCTGTCACCTCTCCTGCCAGCATCTTTGGTTTTGATGGCACAGCTCGAGCGCTCTTGGCCTGCCTGTATCAGCCCGTTCTCGCTGACATCGAGTCTGACATCTGGATCTGACAGGTCTCTGATAGGTTGTTATGATTCATGTGAACCATATGTTGTCATTGCTGGTCTGTCATCTTTTGTTCTCTTTAAACAGTTCCCAGAAGGAGTTTGTCTTTTGACTGAAGTGTTACACCTTCACAAAATGTCCAATTTGTGTCATCTATGTTTAATTTATGCGTTTAGCTGATGCTTTTGTGTTCACATTGAGCCCAGCTTTGTTTTGGTTTTCAAATGTGACTGTATGCATGGCAAGTTGATGAATTTGAATACATTTGTTCAGTGTAGTCAATATCTGATATATCTACATTGGTTGCCATAGTAATGTCTAACGTGTCAGCGTGACGCCAAGAGCCTTTCTGAGAGCTGAGAGTAGCTGTCAGTATGGAATGAGAGGGTGGAAATATGGAAAATTGTACCTCTTTTTGCGCGTATGTCATTGCACTGTGATGCTGAACTGCTCGATATAAGTTTCAGTTGTATTATATTTTAAAATGTATATACTGCTTTCAAAACCATTAATTTTTTCACTACTGAATACACAGCAAATTTCTTATAGGTTAAGATATAAGGGGAAAAAAACAAATGATTGCAATTAATGGATGTGGCTGAATACACTAATCCAAAATGCATTTCCCAAGATCAGATTTTTCAAAACAAAACAAATTAAAACCAAAGGTATATAAAAACACACACTTTGTTCCATATATGTATATGCATAAACAGTGAATCAATTGTTTAAATTGTCATGCACAGCTCCAGCAATGCTGGAAAAAAAAGAAAAAATAGATTTTTATTTAATATATAATTTATATATTTAAAATATTTATATTTGTATTATTTATTTATTATTCAGTATATTATTGTAAATATAAATTGTTAGCATATTATTTATGTTATGTTATTTATTTAATAATTATTAATTAATTTATGAATTTATGTAATTTAATTGCATAAGTTTGTAAATTAATGAATTTACATGTGTGTGTCTGTGTGTAGGAAAAAAAAATATATATATATATATTTTATATATAATTTATATATTTAAAATATTTATATTTGTATTATTTATTTATTTATTATTCGTTATATTATTCTAAATATATTTTTTTTTACATATTATTTGTTATTTATTTATTTATTTATTTATTTAATAATTATTCATTAATTTATGAATTTATGTAATTTAATTACTTAAAATATTTATATATAAATATATACATTTATGACACTGTCGGTCAAAGGTTTTTGATTTTTAATGTTTTTAAAAAAGTCTCTTCTGCTCACCAAGCCTGCATTTATTTGATCCAAAGTACAGCAAAACAGTAAAATGAAATATTGAAATATTTTTATTATTTAAAATAAGTGTTTTCTATTTGAATATATTTTAAAATGTGATTTATTCCTGTGATTTCAAAGCTGAAATTTTAGCATAATTACTCCTTAAAAATGATGATCCTTTAAAAATCTTTTTAATATTCTATATATTTCTAAAAAAAAAAACATTTATTGTTGTTGTTATTATTATTATTATGTTAAAAACAGCTGAGTAGAATTTTTTCAGGTTTCTTTGATAAATAGAAATTTCAGAAGAAACATTTATCTGAAATAAAAATCTTTTGTAACATTATAAATGTCTTTATCATCACTTTTGATCAATTTAAACCATACTTAAATAACCATTAATTTCTATAATTTCTTTCACAAAAAAACTGGAATAAATTACATTTTAAAGTATATTCAAATAATAATATTTCACAATATTACTGCTTTTGCTATATTTTGGATCAAATAAATTTAAATTTAAACATTCTGTTTGTCAAAGAATGCTGAAAAAATGTATTGCAGTTTCCGCAAAAATATATTAAGCAGTGCAACTGTTTTCAACATTAATAATAAAAAGAAATATTTCTTGAAATTATTTCTACAATGATTTCTGAAGGATCATGTGACACTGAAGACTGGGGTAATGGCTGCTGAAAATTCAGCTTTCCCTTTACAGGAATAAATTACATAAAATATAAAAAACAATTATTTTAATTGTAATAATTCACAACTTTAAACCAATACATGCAGCCTTGATGAACATAAGAAACTTTTTTCACATAAAAAAATCTGACCATTTGAACCACAGAAACACAGATGTTGATCCTGCTGCAATTTTTCTGCTCTGCATATCAGTACATAAATGTCACATAGCGATATCGTTGATCATAATGCTAATCCATGCATCTGTGATTCATGCTCGACAATAAATACACGGAACCTGCGATCATGTTTCTATAATCTGTTAATGTGGCATTAATATGTCACCACTCGCACAAGTCAACATGAGTGTGCAAGTGAAAAAACCACAGCATGTCCGCTGTATAGCAATGGAGCAGAGACGGGGGGATGGGCTGCCGCTAATGCTGGGGAGGGGGGCTGCACAAACAGTTTAGTTCTGCTCTGGTTGGCAGCACATAAGCCTGTATGATCCAAGCTCCAGCCTGTCCAGAGCCAGGAATAGCAGCAGTGCGCTAATGGCACTTGAATAAAGGCAAATGAAAGCGCTGAAGTAGGTGTAGAAGAGAAAAGAGGAGGGGCTTCAACTCTGGCCACAGGGGCAGAGGAACTGGATTATAATATATTAGCATATATACTGCGCCTTAGTTGTGTGTGTGTTTATATGTGAACGTGAAGACATCAGGAGAGAGTTTCACCTGGTAATGATAACAAGACTCCTGAACAAAGATTTAAATTTGCTTTGGAAGGTGAAAATGTTGTTTAGTGAAACATAGAAACAAAAAATGGTTTGTATTCACACTTCATGAAGGTAATAATAACACTACCAGGCAAAA
>JAHKKF010520619.1:0-24040 GCA_019740295.1 Labeo calbasu | reverse complement strand
TTTTTTAAAGAAGTCTCTTCTGCTCACCAAGCCTGCATTTATTTGATCCAAAGTACAGCAAAAACAGTAAAATGTTTACTATTTAAAATAACTCTTTTCTATTTGAATATATTTTAAAATGTAATTTATTCATGTGATTTCGAAGCTGAATTTTTAGCATCATTACTCCAGTCACATGATCCTTCAGAAATCATTATTATACTCTGATTTGCTGCTCAAAAATCATTTACTATTATTATTATGTTAAAAAGAGTTGAGTAGAATTTTTCAGGTTACTTTGATGAATAGAAAGTTCAGCAGAACAGAATTTATCTGAAATAGAAACAGAAATGACTCTTGGCTTTTGAATGGTGTAGTGTAAAATGTTACAAAAGCTTTTTTATTTTAGATAAACGCTGATCTGAAAGAAACCTGAAAAAAATGTACTCAACTCTTTTAAATATTGATGGTGATGATGATAATAATAATAATAATAATAATAACAATAATTGCTTGAACAGCAAATCAGCATATTAGAATGATTTCTGAAGGATCATATGACATTAAAGGCTGGAGTAATGATGCTGAAAATGTAGCTTTGATTACAGGAATAAATTACATTTTAAAATATATTCAAATAGTTATTTTAAATACTAAAAATTGTTAAATATTTCAAAGGTTTACTGTTTTTGCTGCATTTTGGATCAAATAAATGCAGGCTTGATGAGCAAAAGAGACTCTTCAAAAACTTTTGACTGGTAGTATACTTGTTTCTGAAACCTTTTTTTGAAATCGAACTGCATTTGAATACAGGAGTGAATTTCCTAAATTACAATTTTCTAAACTGAAATGACTGACACCATTGTAACCAGGATCTGCCCTCTTGCATGTTTGGTATCTGCTATTTTTGACCAAAGTAATAATACAGACAGGGTTGCCAGGTCTCGATAACAAAACCAGCTCAATTGACCCTTCAAAGGGAGTTTGACTGACAGGCAGTCTGACCAATCATAATGCAGAGAGCAGATTAACGCCGGTGGATTTGAACTTGAAAAATTATGTGAATTGACATCTTTCTGCAGCTGAAACAAGATACCTTCTGATGTTCATTCATGTTTATCTCATGCTATAACTAATAAAAATAGAAAGCCCTGTCACACGCATGTGAGTACTAAACTAAGTTCTCTTTCATATCTTATTGCGCTTAAACAGTCCAATACACACGTTTATGTTAAAGAAAAAACACATAGGTTACAAAAACAGTCGGTTATGTCTGTGAGGGTAAACAGCTGGGGAAGAAATCGCATGTTCGTAACAAATCAATAAATCCACTGCTCTCAGAACAGTTAGCATGCTTTGCTCAAATGTTTGCCATGGCGTTAGAACTGATACGCTGTTGTCTCTTGCAAAAACAAATTGACGGCACCATAGGTGGAAATGTGCACATTAAGGGGTGGTAATATTACAATAAGATCCCCTTCCTACATCATGAGGGGAGCAAAATCTGAGCATGTGTTGTTCCTTTAGAATTAAACCAACTGGAGCCACATCTATCAAAACAACACCATCATGTGAAAGAGTTGAGAGGATTATGATAGATCCTTAACCTAAATATTTCTGTTGTCTGTCCATGTTGTTATTGTGTTATTACTTTTTTTGTAGGTTTATCGCACCAGTTGTTTCAAAGTATACCTTTGGTTCCACAATAGCAGAGCAGGGCTTCATAATTCATAACAGGTTAAAGGTGGCCTTAACCTGGGGTTAAAAAAGACATTATGGGTTTGTTTATGTAGTGGTTAGAGCTTTCAGCAAGTCCAAGGACAAAGTGAACCACCTGATATATTTGTATCTTGTTGTGTGGTTGTGTGTTTTCCCAGTGGGGTGTTTTAGCTTTGAAAGAAGAAAAGGGATTGAAGCCAGCGGTGCTCATCAAGGGACCTTGTTCTTTACTGCTTTTACTCTTTGCCCAATCAATAATGGATCATCAATTACAAATAGGCTGTTTGCAGCTTTCAGAAGGTAATCATAAATTAAACGTACACCTATACATTAATATTAAACACAGTACTACCGTATCCTTTTTTTAAAAAAAAAAAAAAACAGAAACCTATGCAGAGAAAAAACAATTTGTATGAGGTTTAATAGGAACATCTCACAAGTGTTCAGCTTCATCAGTGCACTGCCCTTAACCTTTCCCATGGATGGATAATAACTATTATTCATTTTTAATAGGCTGTCCCACTGTGACTCTATTTTTAAACCTAACCTTATTAATAATAGCAATTTTTCATGAGTCCAGTAAAAGACACCTATTCAGCATTCATTCATAACCTGATAAACTGTGTATGTTCAGCATGAAAACCGATAGAGTTTTAAGCATTTTGGGTACTTTTTAGTACTTTTAAGAATGCATTAAATTGGTCAAAAGAGAAGGTAATGACATTTATGACTTTCTACTTATCAAAGGGGTTTCCACAAAAATCATAATTAAATATTAATAATAAAATATAAATTTCTGAAGGATCATATAACGCTAAAGACTGGAGTAGTGGCTGCTGGAATTCCAGCTTTACATCACAGGAATAAATTACATTTTAAAATATATTGAAATGAAAAACAGTTATTTTAAATTGTAATAATAATTCACAATATTACTGATTTCACTTTTTTTTTTTAAATCAAACAAATACAGCCTTGATAAGTATAAAAGGTTTCTTTAGAAACCAATTAAAACTCTTAATTGGTTGCGGTGTATTTTTAGTCAAAAGTTTTTGAACAGTACGTTGTTTTTTTTTTAAATGTTTTTAAAAGAAATCTCTTCTGCTCACCAAGTCTGCATTTATTTGATCCAAAGTACAGCAATAAACAGTAACATTTTGAAATATTTTACTATTTAAAGTAACTATTTTCTATTTAAATGTATTTAAAAGTGTAATTTATTCCTGTGATTTTAAAGCTGAATTTTTAGCATCATTACTCCAGTTACATGATCGTTCAGAAATCATTCTAATATTCACAAAAAAACAACATTTATTATTATTATTATTATTATTATGTTGAAAACAGCTGAGTAGAATTTTTTTCAGGTTTCTTTGAATAGAATGTTCAGAAGAATACATTTATCTAAAATAGAAAGCTTTTGTAACATTATAAATTCTTATCTGTTTTAAATATTGATGATGATAATAATAATAAAAATGTTTCTTGAACAGCAAATCAGCATATTAGAATGAAGAATCATGTGACACTGAAGACTGGAGTAATGATGCTGAAAATTCAGCTTTGATCAGGAATTAATTAAAATTTAAAATATATTTAAATAGAAAGCATTTATTTTAAATAATAAAATATTTCATAATATTACTGATTTTGCCGTATTTTGGATAAAATAAATGCAGGCTTGGTGAGCAGAAGAGACTTCTTTAAAAAACACTGAAAATCTAATCTATAATCATATCTGTGTGCATGTATTTACTAAGTATGTAAATGTGTTTATAGTGCAGTATAGCGCAACTTACAACAGAGAAGAAATTACACATGTAGTTTATTAAAGCTTGAAAGTGAGTGTCTGTTTACTGCAGATTTATGGAAAAGAGTGACCAGGACATTCATCACAATTTCTTCTTTTTTCTCCCACAGAAAACGTCATCCAACGACAAACGACATGAGAGTGAGTAAATGATGAAACAATGTTGAAGAATTTTCATTTTTGCGTCAACTGTCCCTTTAAGCATAAGTTTTTAGATCAAAAGGATTTTAAGATCTAACGCACAAATTCAGTCAAGTGCATCCAAAACCTTTAACTGGTGCTGTCAAACTTTTTCTCTCCCAGCACCTATAAGCGAAATATATACACTTGTATATTTGTATTATTGTAAGAGTGCTGGTTGGAGGCCGCAGTACACCAGCTCTTTGCTTCCACAGTCCCTTTGAAGCTGAGCCTGTTGGCACTAAACCCAAATCTTGCACTGAGAGAGCAGTGTGGGAACCAGTGGGGGGGGGGAGGAGGAGGCGTGAGGACAGGGTTAATGAGTCCGTGGTGAGAGAATATCACTTCTTTGAGACTTTTTAATGGAGTATTATCAGTTAAAACTGTGTTAAGAATAATTATTTGTATAATGCAGAGTGCTTTGCATAGCTGCATTTATTTTACAGATATTTATAGTGTATTTTTGGTATATTACTATCGCAAAAACCCACTACAATAATGCCATAATATAACTGTTCAGTGACTAAAGGAAAATCATATATCCTGTTTGAAATATTTATGCAGTAATACAATATGTGACCCCTGTAGATTCAGGAAGTGCAAAAAGAAAGAAAGAGAAGCCACCTGGTGAGACTTTTCTTGTGATGTAACTGACTAAAAATTGCAATCTGGCATTGTTGCATGCTGAAATACATTGCTTTAATGTTTATTTTAAAGCAAATGAACAGTTTTTTGGGCAGTTGTTTCATAAACGCATTGTACTTCCAGCTTTATCAAACTTGTGATAGCTGAATTGGTTTGGATGAGACTGTCAGTGTAAAGTGAAGGCATTATGGTTCATTTGTTCCATTATGTTCCTGAAGGACAGTCAGACGATTCGTGACGATACAATGAATTTAGTGTTCTTGTTTCTTTTTGCTGATAACATTAGTTATTTTTCCGACCAGAAGAAAGAAATTTCAACCTTGGACAAAGTGAGCGCTATTAACACACACACGGAGCTCAAACCCAAGGCACTGGTGAACCGCCTGTTGCTGGTCTCTTGTCTTTCTCAATGGTGCCGTGTGGAAGAATGCTGCCGACCCCCACCGACACCTCCAGCCCTCATGCATTCATCACCACAGCCGGAGGAGTGTATCTCATGCCTCCCGCCCCTCCTCTGCTTTATTGTCCCATTCTCCTCGCTCTAAACCATCAACCCGTAAACAATCTGGACCATATCACAGCCCTAGATAACACATGCATCTCCTATGGCCTTTTATCCACGTTTAATTAATTTAAATTCATCATTGAAATCTGCATGCTCGTGTAAAATGCACCCACATCTGAGGCATTGCTTGCTTGGTAGTGTCTGTGATAACCATTTAGATAAGCTTATTTTAATCTATCTATCTATCTATCTATCTATCTATCTATCTATCTATCTATGTCTGTGGTTTTTCATATCTAGACATTTGCATGAATCAAAAAATTAAGCTACTATTATTGTTATTATTATAATATGTGACCCTTGACCACAAAAGTCGTAAGTAGCATGGGTATATTTGTAGCAGTAGCAAAAAATACATTGTATGGGTCAAAATTATCAATTTTTCTTTTATGCCAAAAATCATTAGGATATTAAGAAAGATCATGTTCCATGAAGATATTTTGTAAATTTCTTACCATAAATATATCAAAACCTATTTTTTGATTAGTAATATGCATTGCTAAGAAATTAATTTGGACAACTTTAAAGGTGATTTTCTCAGTATTCTGATTATTTTATACAAATTATACTATTTTTTATATATTTTCTTCTTTATTCAACATATATGCTAAAATTTGAATATAAAAGACTAAATCACAAGCAACATTATTTTTTTTTAATGTATATATATTTATATGTTATTATTTATTTGGTGTATATATATATATATATATATATATATACATTTTTTTTTTAATATAAATTTTATATTATTTAAAATACCTATATATAATTGTATATTTTGGGTCTTTTTTCCCTATTCCATAATAATAATAAGTATGAAAAAATAGTAAATGTTTTAGTATAGTTATTTCTTTTTAATATACATTTTATACTTTGTATGTAATTTTAATTTTAATATAATTTTTATATTATTTATACTATTTATACAAAAATAAGTACATATAATTGTATATTTTGGATTTTATTTTTTAACAATTCCATAATAATAATAATAATAATAATAATAACAATATAATGTTACATTTTTAATATGCATTTTATATTTTGTATATGTTTTTAATATCAATTTTATAATTATGGAAAAAGTCCATATTATTGTATATGTTGGATCTTTTTTTTTAATAATAAATATAAAAAATAGTAAACGTTTTAGTATAGTATAAATTTCTAATATACATTTTATATTTGGTATATAATTTTTCAGTATATAAATGTTATATTGTTTATACTACTTATAAAAAAAAAGTAAATAATTATGATTGTATATTTTGGATCTTTTTAAAATTCCGTAATAATAATAATTTATTATTATGTGTAACTTGCAAAACGACCCAAAATATACAACTATAATTTTATATATATTCGAATACAATTATAGTCTATATACAATTACTTTTAAAATATATTCAACCTATATGTTAATATATGAATATGAAAGACTAGGCTTTGAATAAGCCTTGTATTTGAAAGACAAGTAGCAAAATCCACATCGGTTCCAACTATCCGAGATAAAACCCGTCGGATGAGCAAAGCAAAAACCGAGCTTGTACAATGGAGGGCTGTTTTTGTGTCTGTCAGTAGTTGAACATTATTGAAAGGAGTAAGAACTTGGGGAGGGGTTGGGGAGAAGAGGGGGTGGGGTGACAGTGGGAGCCGAAATCATTTTCCCTCTCATACTGTGAGAACGCGTAGAATCGCATCTCTCCAAGTGGACGCGAGTCGGTTTGGTTTCAGAACCCGATTGATTCGGCTGTGTCCGCGCAGCGTCCGTCCGTCCGTCCGTCCTCCCGCTTCTCAGCAAGATCACCGACTTGCATTTTGTGGCAATGGGACCATAAAGGAACAAATTCCATCGCACTGAGAAGAAAAAAATAGAAGTAAACAAATACGACCAGTGAAGACACCTCACAAAAGAAGAAGTGGACATGGAGACGCGCAGAGGAGATACGATATAACAGATTGGACAAAGCACATCCAGGATTTACTTCTCGACGTGAACACTTTTTGTTTCCAAAGGGTTTTAGAATTTTTTTCTTCTGCTAGATTGCTTAGTTACACGCAAGCATGAACCGAAAAGAGATGAGGTCGTGTTTGAGATGCTGGAGCGTGCCGATGCTCTCTGTCCTTCTGCTTGTCTTCTTGACACCGCTGTTTGCACATGGTAAGATTTTCACATGCATATTAAATCAGCTGATAGTTAAGACTCGGTACCCTTCAAACACGAGGTGGCATGACAGAACAGCATCATAAAATGAGAATGTCGGTCAGTAGTGCAACCGCTGCTGGGTTTTGCTGTGCGTAAATCATGACTGCGCGCCGGCGGCTGCTGCCGCCGCTGCTGATGTGCCTGGACCAGCGCCGTGGAAATGTAGGTTAAATGTCGAACTGGGAAATTTGGGGCTTCGTCCAAAATGCACATCATTAATTAATCCACATAAAAAAGGAAGGGACACCACAGAAAACATCTGCAAGCAATTTGCAGCCTTTTTTTATATTAATGACCTTATAATGCGCAGATTTCTCGTTGCCCCTGATTGTTTTATGCAGTAGTAGTAGTAGTAGTTGTAGTAGTAGTGTAGAGTTACTGCGCTGTGATTACTCTACAGAGCAGCTGTTGTCACTATGGCAATGATGGAGGCGCACAAAGGCAGGATTAAAGCGCGAAATAATTTATGCTCGGACATTCTCGCACTGTTTATGCGTGCAGTTTAATTTTACGCACGGAACAAGAATCTCTTTATTGTTGTAACGGCTAGCCACTTGGGTTATTCGAGAGATTGTGTCGCTCTCCTCCTTCTAAGATGAAGATGAAGGATGGAGGACCAACCCAAAGGGAGCGATGGTTTCCTTGACCAGCGGTGTGTTTAAAATTCCGATAGATCACTGAGCATTAGAAATGATCTCATTGACGCGCGTTTTTATGTAAATAAGCATGAAATCATATCAAATCTATTGTGCACTTCTGCATTGGTGCTTAGAGAAGGTTCATTGTCCATCTAGTTGGATGCTCAGTTTCGCCCAGCAACAGGACAGCGAAATATGGTGCCTTGTTGTTCTTGAATAGGAATATGCAAATATGAAAATTGATGACAATAGGGTTTGTTTTTATGTATTTTACTTCATGATTCTCAAAGCTGCACTACATCAACTGTACACCTTTGTTAAAGCTGCTGTGATGGCGACCAGTGTAGTCTTGGTCTCAATCAGGTAAAAATGATGTCACCAGTGGCCATGCCCTTTGTTGGCTTCATGCATGCACCTGCTTTTGATTTTAGGTCGTTCACTTCCCCCCTCCAATGTAAATGAGAATTTATAAAGCAATTTTTGTATTCCTTCATTGACTAAATGGTAATTTGAATAGATGTGCCACTGGCCACCATAGACAGCCTTTCCAATCCATTAGGTCATTACTGGCGCGGTGTAACGTGGAGGAAAATTTGATTTGTCCCAGTAACTGATTTGATAATGTATTCGCTTTCAATGCTCTGATCTGTATTTGCTGAATCGCCCTTTTTATTGTCTCAAGAGTCCAGTGGACACACTTGCCATTTTCTGTGCAGAGATTCAGCTGCTGGTGAAAAAAAAGGTGTTGTCCGCCACATCTTTCCGATCAAACCATAATTGCATAGGCTCTTAGTATGTATCATGTTCTTTTATTATGCATAATGAACGTGCGTAATAAAATGTCAACAAACGGAAAGCTGTTTTGATTTTGATATCATTTTAATGATTTTTTGATACATCGAACCCATGCATGATTAATATCTATATGTATGTGCCACCTGTTACTGTGCATTAATGCAAAGCATTGAACACTTGATTCTGATCTCAATTCCCTTGAGATGTAATGCAGGATATTGAGATGCTTTATCCTTTAACACTACAACCCTCGCTCAATTGATGTAATGATGCTGTATGCCATCATATTAATCAGTCCCTACAAGTGGAATCCACCATTCTGAATTTAGGCTATTATTCCCAAATGAGCAAGACATGCAGTTTTAGTTAAAATTTCAAGGCAATCCTGAGTGCCAGCAATTAACCTCGCCGTTCTTTGTTCCAAGCGTATGATGTCATTTCCACACCTTAAAAGTGTTGTTGTGGCAAATAATGTGTTTATGTCATGAAATGTGCTTGTTGTGTGGATGCATTTGTGCATTATAAACTGCATGGATTTGAAGGGGTGTTTCTTTTCAGCTGGATCTGTTTGCACTGTAGTCGAAAACAACAACTTGCACGTTTTAGATGGTTTTAGGTGAGCTTAATCAGATTTGCATTCATTCACAATTGTTTGCTGCCAAAGAAAGTCACTGCAGTCTGTTTCCAAGGGTGGAAAAATTACAATACTAATGATCAGATTTGTTTGTTTTTGCAATATTTTGAAGGCAGGAGTTTACTGGGTCTTCATTGGATTTTAGTTAATGAATATAAAGCATTCAGAGGAAAGGGTGTGAATTATAAAGATGTGCTGTGTTAATGTGAGCTGCTGCCATTTTGTGTTTCATCAGAAACTGATCACCCCACCCTAATGTATCCGCCGTGTGAAATCATACATGCAATGAAAAGACATCATTAGCTTATTTAAATAACCTATCAAAGTATAAAAATTACATGAGAGGATATAAAATAAAAATTAGTGATTGTGCAGATGATTGAATGTTAAGCATCTATGTCTTTTTTTTGTCTGTTGTTTTTTGGCAAAGGCTTAGCACATATTTATATTTCCTAGGTCTTTTTACTGGAATATGTGCGATGTGGATGTATATATTTGATGATGGTTTTTCGCACAGCGCATTCGAGCTCCATCGTTGCATTCACTCTGCACAGTGAGGGCAAGCTGGTTCCCATGGCAACACATCCCTCCTCCATCCAACCACCTGTTGAGTACAGAAATGAAAAGATTTATGCAACGGGAGGTGGAGAGACGTCCAGTGGCAGCTGTCTGATTATGTCTCAAGGTCAAAAGATCTGACTGTTAATACCTGCATAATTAGTCAAGGTAAAATGTGTCATGGAGGGATAGAATCCTCTGTTTTTTACACAGAAAAACGATTGCGTTTCATAAAAGCCTATTGAATAGAGGCGTTTTTGTGTTGACAACACTGATGATTTTTTTTCCGCCCTGCGTTTTCCACTCCATTGCATCAGTTTACTCCCTATCCATCTTTATGGATACATTTATATTTTGCATATGTACTTTTTTTTTGTCATTGCAAAGTTCTGGAGCGATGCAGTGATTAAGGCGCTTCATTCAGTGATTGATTATCAGATAATCAGTTACTTTTGGCATCAGCTCCTGGATGTACTGCTATACATAGAGGTTAAGGCCAGAATTCTTCATTAACATGCCAGTCTCTATTGTCACAGGCGAGTGTAACTGATGTCTTATTTGCGAATTTATTAGCTTAATCTGGTGATTTAATATTTTATAAACATTTGTTTAGGATGTTTCAATTGAATGTTATGCTATATAATCATTGTTACTGAATTCAGTCAACATATATATTAGGGCTGTCAAACAATTAATCGCGATTAGGCGCATGCAAAATAAAAGTTTGTCTTACATAAAATATGTGTGTGTACTGTGTATATTTATTGTGTATATATAAATACACAGATGCATGTATATATTTAAGAAAATGTTATATTTCTATAGAAAATATTTACATGTGCATATAATATAAATTATATGTAAATATAAATGTATGTATACATATAAATATTTTTTAATTGCATACTTGTATGTATACATAATTATATGTACATAAGTAATATGCACAGTACACACGCATATTTTATGTAAACACAGACTTTTATTTTGGATGTAATTGATAGTGATTATTAATTTGATAGCCTTAATATATATATATATATATATAATACATTTTAAATATATTTTTTAAAATTAATACTTTTATTCAACAAGGATGCATTAAATTGATCAAAAAAGACAGTAATAACATTTGTAATGTTACAAAAGAATTCTGCTTAAGTTCTGTCCTTTTGAACTTTCTATTTATCAAGGAATTTTTAATTAAAAAATACACTACCAGACAAGTTTTTGAACAGTAGATTTTTAATATTTTTTAAAGAAGTCTCTTCTGCTCACCAAGCCTGCATTTATTTGATCCAAAGTACTGCAAAATTACAGTAAAATTTTAAAATATTTTTACTATTTAAAATAACTGTTTTCTGTTTGAATATATTTTAAAGTGTAATTTATTCCTGATTAAAAAAACAACTCCAAGCTTCAGAATGGTATAGTTTATAGTGTTTAAATATTTAAATTTAAATATTGATAATAATTATAATAAAAACTGTTTCTTGCAAATCAGCATATTAGAATGATTTCTGAAGGATCATGTGACACTGAAGACTAGAGTAATGATGCTGAAAATATAGCTTTGATCACAGGAATAAATTACATTTTAAAATATATTCAAATGGAAAACAGTTATTTAAATAGTAAATATATCTCAGAATTTTACTGTTTTTGCTGTACTTTCTACATCAAATAAATGCAGGATTGGTGAGTAGAAGAGACTTCTTTAAAAAAAACATGAAAAATCTCACTGTTTTCACAAAAATATTAAGCAGCATAACGTTTTTCAACATTGATAATAAGAAATGTTTATTGAGCACAAAATCAGCATATTAGAATGATTTTTAAATGATCGTGTGACACTGAAGACTGAAGTAATTTGACATCTCAAGAATAAGTGACATTTTAAATTGTAATAATATTTCTTAATATTACTGTTTTTACTATATTTCTGATTAATTAAATGCATAAATGCATCATTGGTGAGCATAAGAAACTTTAAAGAACATTAAAAAAAAAAAAAAAGCTTTTGAGCAGTAATATAGGTTTATGCTATTATATTTGTTTTTAATAAGCCTTCCCAATTTTATTGTTAATGTTTCATTTTATTCTGAAATATATAATATTTCATATTTATGCTCAACCACAACTTTTCATGATCCAATCCTTTCTTTATGGATGAAATTCTTAATAGTCCTGCACTAGATTTATGTAAGCAAAGCTGAAGATGACAGGAAAAAAGAAAATGAAGCTGTTGGGTCCATGGTTTTTCTGAGTTGTACCTCCCACAGTTCTTGCTCGGGCAGCCTGCCATCAGAAAAGCCATCTGAGGTACAGACGAGCTGTCAGTGCTCTTCGCTGTCCTCCTTTTACTGTCTGCAGAGCTGCTCAAACAAAGAGCTTGGCGACTCCCCAAAGTCATGCAACTAAGATCCCGTGGCCGTCGTTCCTCCCAGCCCGGCCACCAAACAACAAGCGGCAGACCCCAAATTACCTCCTCCCTCTGGGTTGCACTGGGGTGCCTGAGAGAAAAGGGGTAACTGAGTATTATGTAACAAGATTTGACCATCTGAGAGAAAAGGGGAAACACAAGGACCTTTTTGTGTCCGTATTGCCTGGGGCCCCCGGTTCCTCGCTTCTGTACTGCGTCCCGTCTGGGAGGCGCATTAAATACTATGGCAGGAGATCTTTGATAATGCTGTGGCTGTAAAGATCTGACCGATTTAACCCACAAAATCTGCAAAACCAGCATTCTGGCTGGTGTCAAATGTTCTTATTTTTACAAAACAAATAGTCTTGACTCTGACCACCTTGGCATATTCTATTAGAGGAAAACCCTACGTGAAAATCCTGTTTCTAATTAGGTTACCGTCAAGTATCCATGACATACGTTTGGAAACGATTGAAGGATGCTGTGCATTAACTGTTCTCGCTTATCAAATTTAGACCTTCCACCCCACAGTTTGGGTTTTTATCGTGAATTTAATCACTGGCTGCTCACACTAAAACACCATTATACAATTTAGCAGATACACTAAACTGCAAATATGATTATGTTACTTGAATGAAAGCTTTATTACTTTGCGAAGGCTGTGTTAATGGTGCAAAACACTTTCTTTCAACATTCAGTAGAGATCATGTGTTTTAATTACACATCTGGTTTCTATCTAGTCAGATTGATCATGTCTTCTTGTATTAGTCATCATATTTTGTATTAAAATAAACATAGGATTAATTCATTTTTTTCTGTGCACTTAGGCTAGAGATCAATTCCATTCCATATTATAAAAAAAAAAAAATATATATATATATATATATATATATATATTAAAATCACATTTCTGAAGGATCATGTGACACTGAAGACTGAAGTAATTGCCAAAGAAAATTCAGCTTTGCCATCACAGAAATAAATTACATTTTAAAATATAGAAAATAGAAAACGGTTATTTTAAATTGTAAAAATATTTAACTTTTTACTGTATTTTTTTCAAACAGTTACAAGCTGATGTTTTTAAATATGCAATTTTATGTGCTCTCGTTTCTGTTCAGAGTGCAAAAAACGAAACACACAAAGCTTGAATATGTTTCCCTCTTTTGTTATACTGTGTTTGGTGTTTATGCCTCAATATTGATTTGACATCTGTGTTTGAAAGGCATGTTAATCTTGCACGAATGCAGAGACCATTGTTACCACAAAGGAGCTGTATCAGATTCATCTCCGTCAGATTTGTCACATAAATACTACATTAGTGATTCACGCTCACTAATAAAATCCAGACCAAGCACATCTGGCCATTTTTGGGAACCTTTTTTCTACGAGCATCTCTGTGCCAAAGATCTTAGTATCTACTGTCACATGTTATGTCTCGGACTATACTTAATTTATTTCTTATTAGTCACTGGTTTTAAAGTGAAAAGGCACAGATGTTCTTAGAACAAAAAATGTCTTGGCAATACAAAAGTAAATAAACTTTTCATCATTGGAGTGATCAGATAATGGCACAGGAGAATCCATGCAGATGAACTATCTTTGGAAACAAAGGTCTTCAAGAAAGAGACTGTGATGTAAGTTGGCTTACACTTTTACTACTTTTAGCTGAGCCCATATTGTCTACAAAATGCGCTATTGCCGTTCCAGAAATACACACAATTTCCTGTGATGTGGAAGCCGCAACATTTTTTGAGTTTTTATAGTCCACAACTATGAAATATCTGTTCATTGAAATATTTCCCAGTGGCTAAATGTCATGTTCAGAATTCATTAAAAAAATACTGATAATGAATTGTATTTAAAGCTGTATTGAGGTCTATGGGACTATTGAGGAAAAGTCCTGCTTCCTTATTGTATTACTTTGGCCAGAGATGATCTTTATAGCTTTCTACGTTACATCACTGAGAGTATCCATGCCTTTAGCCGTATTCTTGGACCTACTGTAAATGGTTTATTTGATTATATTAGGTTTGACCAATTATCGGCCTGGCTGATTATATTATATATTAAGCATTTTGTGTAGTTATCAGTATCGGTCATTTTCAAAACCAATTTGCAGATAAAATTTAAAGCATTTAAAGAGTTTTTGTTAGAGCACTTGTAATTCTTAAGTTTGACGTTAATTTTAATTTTTACACCAGACATATATATATATATAATAATCAGTATTAGCATTGGCCCTGAAAAACACATATCGGTCAACCCCTAGTTAATTTTTTTCCAAAGGAATCATTACAGCAAAAATGAATTCCTAATGAGTTTTTAGTGAAGTGTTGGTTTCCATTCGCTAATCAATAAAATATGATACATTTGCTTTAGTAGCAACACAGCACAAGATATTTAGACCTTTCATAGGTTTTTTTTTAACACAAGTTTCAATATTTTGTGCAGTGATCAAATTCTCTGGAAGGAAAGGCTTTCTTCATTGAATATCTTGTTCACATTATGGCTGTAAAAATGGAATTTAAAGGCTGTGTTTGTTTTAATGAAATTACAATGTTGTTGGATTAGACCTGATAAGATGACACAAGCTCGTATAGGCTTTTCTGGTGGTCTGGTGGAGTGTGTCTTTTTAGCTAATTGTTGCTCCGCCGGGAGCCCGTATGAATCTATTCGTGACCCCTAATCCCTAATCCTGTCTTTGAGAGCCATGTGCATTAGTAAAATAATTGCACCTAATCTCGAGCCTTGCTAAAGACGTTTTTAAAGATATTGGGAAACCTACCGCTGAGAAGAAAATAAGTTAGATACCAATGGCTTGCAATGGTTTTCACTCATTTGTTGTAATCTGCTCCTTTCGACAGGTAACTCTGTGGTGGGAAATGAAACTGAGGCTGATAGTGCTGTTAACGTGACCTCCTTGTCTACCGCGGATGAGGAGGAGAAGATAGAGGAGGTGTCACAGTTCACCAGCTTGTCCAGCTCCTTAGACCCGACTCGCACCGGACGTAAATTTAGAGATGAAGAAGCAGGCAGCGGCATGCTGGAAGATGTCTTCTCGCCAACTCCTGGAACTCCAACTTCCAGTGAGGGAGCCACGACCACTTCGGCAAGCCCAGAGATCAGCTCCGAGTCTGCTGAGACCGAACACTTGCTTCCCCATGAGCCTGTCAGTACCTCCATTGTGAAGGAGCATTCCACCCCCTTCATGGAGGAACAGGACACGGAAGAGGAAACAACGCAAGTGCCTACTCTACCACCCTGGCAGGATGCTAAAGGAGATGTGGAGACCACTGTGTTTGACCTCGACCATGAGACATCTCCCACAACCCCATCCCCAACTCATCCCCCTTCCCCATCACCTGATGTCACCGTAGATTTCTTTGACCCCGGCTCCAGCCGCAAGGACCTCGACCCACCATCTCACTCCCTGCATGAGCTTCAGGGCCGTAACCCCACCTCTTGGGCCATGCCCGACAACTACGACTACATGACGTCCTTCGATGAAACCGTGTCTCCCACCACCGAAGATTACCCCTATAGCAGCACTACTGAATCATACGATGATGACATCTCCACTACACCTCCTTCCAGACGCTTCCCTCCTCGTTTGCCCTCCAACCCTGTTGTTTTCACAATCCCCAAAGGAGCCACTGTGGATGCCGGCCCCCGTGCTCCCCCTGGTGTGGTCGACTCAGTTAACGGCTCAGAGTGTCGACAGGGCTTCGTCCGCACCAATGGCTCCTGCAAGTCCCCATGTGACCTGCAACCCAACTACTGCTTCAACGGGGGCCAGTGCTATGTCATGGAAGGAGCTCAAATGTTCTGCAGGTAAGCGTTTAGAAGAACCAGGTTATGCACCAGAGCAAGACTCACTATTAAAGGTGCTGTATGAACATCTTAACTGTAGAAAAGCATAGAAATATCATGTTTGCAGATATTTAGGAAACATGCTAAGTTCACATACAGTCAGTTATTCCATTTTGAAATGTGCATTCCGTGTCGGAATGTCTGTTTTTGCTTTGATCTGTGTGATTCCGCCCACTGCCGGGTTGCCAGTTGGTGGAAAACACAGCATATTGCAGCCATGAAGGCCAGCTGGGTCAGAGATCACAGATTCTACCGGACCTACAAATCCTCGGCATCCATCTAAAAAGCTTTATGACAAATCTTTATGATGAATCAACTTATTAGCGTACAGTGTAAGGCTCTTCCGCTTCCATTGTCAGTTGCACTCATTCCTCTTTCATGTCCTCAATCTGGCAACCCATAAAAGCATTGAGTATGAGAAAGAGGGCACGGGAGAAACAACTCTCCCCAATATTTTGAATTTGGACTGCAGTACCCATTTCAACTGCTAGCTGTCAATCTTACATACTGCACCTTTAATATTGATCATACTTATCATTTGGTTTGTTTAGGACAAGTTTGCTGTTACTTCTGTGATTAGGTGACTACTAGATCTAGTTTTCACCACATGGATGAAAAAATGCTATAGACTTACATTGAAGGCTTCAAAACATATCTGGTAACAGTTCTTGAGGGTGGGCTCTTCTGACTTGGGGTAGAAAGCGACCACTTAGCAATCATCCAAAACACCATAGCAGCTACATAGCAAGCATATAGAGCACTTAAAGTGCCCCTATTATGCCTTATATATGTGACCCTGGACCATAAAACCAGACATAAGGGTCAAGTTTATGAAACTGAGATGTGTACACCTGAACAAATAAGCTTTCCATTGATGTATGGTTTGTTAGAATAGGACAATATTTGGCCGAGATACAGCTAATCGAAAATCTGTGATCTGAAGATGCAAAAAAAAATCTAAATAATAAAGTTGTCCAAATGAACGTCTTAGCAATGCATATTACTATTCAAAAATTAAGTTTTGATATATGTACGGTAGGAAATTTACAAAATATCTTCATGGAACATGGATCTTTTCTTAATATCCTAATGATTTTTGTCATAAAAGAAAAATCGTTGTTTTTGACCCATGCAACATATTGTTGGCTATTGATACAAATCTACCCGTGCTACTTACGACTGGTTTTGTGGTCCAGGGTCACCTATTTCTAATGTAGCCTTTTATGCAGTGTGTAATGAGCTGTATGTGAATGAAAACGATCAACACGGGAGTTCAATACGGGATTCACAAAAAAAATGGTCAGTACCCAGTTTATTCAGCTTCACTGAATCACAACCTGTAAGTATGATAAATAATAGATGTTTTTATTTTCTATCAAGTGTTCAAAATACAGAACAATGACAATGGCTGTATCGTTTCTGACATGCGCTGTACGTGGTAGACCAGACACAAGACTGGGCCATCTGACCAGTCGGAGTAGAGTAGGCTCACGGAAAGGAGAGGTTTAGAGAGACTGATCGTGCATGCATGTAAACCTGTTGTAGGAGACTCCTAAAACATATTAGGAACCTTAAAAATGGCATAATATGGACATTTTAAGCAACAGGGTTGCCATTCTGATTCAACTTCCTGTGGGATGTTGCCAATTCCGTTCAAATTCACACACTTAAAGGGCAATCTGAATTCTAACACCTTAGCATCATGATGGCAGCTTTTGCATAAGCAAACACCACTGGTATTTTCTTTGGAAAATGTAGAAATGTAGTTCTAAATCAGAATGAAACAGGGGAACCTCGAGAGAAGATCAACCCTCCCTCATGGCACATCTGGTCACAAGGGGAACTAAGGACTCGCACAAGGACAGGCCGAGCACTGCGGAGCAGAAAGTACCACATGTTTTCCCAAATTCTTTATGAGGAAAGTTTATTAGGAAACTTCCCTCTCACTGCCAGATTATTTTGAGCACAACTGTTTTTGCCCAAAACATGTGACCCACATGCACACTAGTCTAGTCAAACAACATTGTTATGAAACCTGGTTTGTTTTCATGTGTCTTGCATTGTGCATACAATCCTCTCTTTACTACAAAAATATTATTAAGAAGAGCAATTTAGAAAAACAACAATAACATCAGGTTCATTAACTGTACTATCACTACAAATGTATTTACCATGAAAGCATGGCGCAATATAGAGGTCATCATGAGGATTATGTTTAAGCTGAAAATAAGTATGAAGAGATATGAAATTCAGCAAGGGTAGATTAGGTCAAAACGTGGGGGAGGAAGCTTGTGAGCTAAGCTCACTGCTTCCTAAAAAGCAACTACCAGATTTTTCTTTAAAAAGTCACATATTGATGACATTTTTGTGGATTTGGTCAGGTATTCCTTGGGTAAATTAAAATCTCATGGTTTAGGTTGCTCTCAGTACTGCAGGCATGTGAAAATGAGTGTAATTTTGGCTTCACAATGTCCTCCTGACATCCGGAGGTTGTAATTCACGCCGTGATTAAGATCTGAGACCATCCCCTTGCCGGCCAGTGACCATTAACAGCTTATTTATAGTGATAAATCTCTCGCCCCTCCCTCTTTTTGGATTTGTGCAATGACCCTGACTGTAACCCCAACCTTTTTGTCAGCGCAGAGGTCACGGTTAGCAGGTAGAGTAAATCTCAGATGTACTTACATTGATTCTGATGTGTTCCATCCTAGAGGAACATTTTATTGCTCAGAGGTTGCTCTTTTATAGCTCATGAGAGTTATGCGTCACGTAAGGATTTTGTCTCAGATGTTTCTCCTTTTAAATTTAATATGGTTTATATGCAGTATGCATTGAGTATTGAGCTATATGCATGAGTAAATATCTGGACAGAATAGAACATTTGATTTTGTGAGAATTTGATAAACATGTAAATACATTCTTTAAAATAAAGATTCCAAAAGGTTTAACTATAAAGAACCTTTTGTGGAATTTTAAAGGTTCTTCACGGAACCGTAGTATGCAAATAAAGAATCTTTATTTTTTTAAAGTGTAGTTGTAGATTGATGAATGAGCAAAGTTTGAGACATGGTTTTGAAAGATCAGGAAACAGAGATCTCCATTTGCTCTCTGTTTAATCTCATTTCTGTCCAGGGGAAACAACTGTTTGTCTGCCAGTTTTGCTAGAATAAAAATCTCTTTTCTTTCCCTTTTCCCCTCTAAAATCGAACTGTTGGTAACATAATATGAGCAGGCCGTGCTCATAGTAAATGATCTTGCTGAAAACTTACTCCCTGATACTCCTCTCACCTAGTCATCATAATTACCAGTGTAATTTATAACATCTTTATTCACTCTGAATTAGAGCATCTGCTAAAAGCCTTCTAATGTGATTTTTCTGAGCCTCTCTCTGAGTTCCTCCCTATGCTCATGTACTTGCATTGTAAACAGACGCTTGCCCTACCAGTAACCCCCCCTTTGGGAGCGGTTACCCTTACCGACTCCCCAAAACAGGCCTAGTCAAAGTGGGTCAGTGGAGCTCTGGGCAGCTGTGTCCCATGTTGGCTTTGTTTATATGAGGCTCGTCTGAACACACTGATTTATTCACCACTGCAATCTTATTAGAGGATGAATGCTAATGGCTCAGACATCTTTTCAGCGCTCCGTCATTCACCCTCCCCTGCGCATGCACCTCTCTTTCAGTGATCTGTCAAGAGCTTTCTGTAAGTATGTGCTTACGTATGACAGCTAGGCTTTCATTTCAGTTAGAAAACATGTTTTTAACTATGATTTGAGTCACTGAGACATTGAGTGAACTTTCTGTTTACATCCCAGCGCTTATATACAGTTAAAGTCAAACGTTTACATACATCTTGTAGAACCTGCAAAATGTTAAGTATTTTACAGAATAAGAGGGATCATACAAAATGCATGTTATTTTTTTATTTAGCACTGACCTGAATAAGATGTTTCACATTAAAAAGACCTTTACATATTGTGAACAAGAGAAAATAATAGTTGAATGACCCTGTTCAAAAGTTTACATACACTTGATTCTTAATACTGTGTTGTTACCTGTGTTGTTTAGTCTCTTAAAAAATCCATCAGGTCCCACAAATTCTTTGGTTTTTCAGCATTTTTGTCTATTTGAATCCTTTCCAACAATGACTGTATGATTTTGAGATCCGTCTTTTCACACTGAGGACAACTGAGGGACTCATATGCAACTATTACAGAAGGTTTAAACGCTCACTGATGCTCCAAAAGAGTCAGGGGTGAAAACTTTTTGATTTTGAAGATCAGGGTAAGTTAAACTTATTTTGTCTTCTGGGAAAAGTATCTTGCATGTCGCTTCTAAAGGGCAGTACTAAATGAAAAAAAAAAGATATTTAGGCACAATTGGAAAAAAAATACACAAATTAAACAAAACAAAACAACAACAACAACAACAAAACAGCTGTGGATCATTCAGATAACAACAGTACTTTTCTCTTGTGTAGAAAATAATGTAAACGTCTTTTATGTGAAATATCTTATTCAGGTCAGTACTGAATAAAAAATAACATGCATTTTGTATGATCCCTCTTATTTTGGTACAATAATTAACATTTTGCAGATTCTACAAGGTGTATGTAAACTTTTGACTTCAACTGTATATATAAAAATTGTTCAAAGACTGTTCTAAGACGCAATGCATTAAATTTCTTGTTTGAAATCCAGTTGTCCAGTCTTTGAGCAAGTGCACGGGTGAGCTCCAATGAGTCAGTGAGGTTTCGAAAGTGTAAGACGAAGGTGAGGAAGTAGGAAGCAGGAGTCAAAAAACTGCCGCCTACATCTCTTCAGCTGTCTCATTCATATTTTTCAGCTCTTTTCTTATTTTTTTTGCTGTCTAGAAGAAACAACTGAGATGTTAAAGATACTTCACATGTGATTTTCCTTCCTGTGGGTGTTAGTCATCCACAGGAGAACATGGAAAACAAATTCAGAGAGAGTTCAGAGAGATATGTGGAGTTTAGAGAGAAGAAAAAACAAGTGTGAGTCAGACTTCTGCTCAGTGTGCCAGCATGGAAACAGATTAAGGCAAGTCAGGCTAGACAAAAAGTGTGTTTTTGTTTTAGATAATGTAATATCCCAGCAAAATCTATTTACTGTTTGCATCAGTTTTTTGTCATGACTGTTTGTGTCTCAAATGTTTGTTGTAGTTTCATTTAAACCTCCCAGTTTTGGGTCTGATTCATTTTCTATAGTCAGTTCAATTAATTCATACAGTTTGGCTTAATTTGGAATAGCATACTAGCGTACTATACTCTACTATTACTATGGCTTATACAAATATGGCACAATAGTAAGATTAGTACGGTAATGTGTTATTTTGAATTCAGCCGTTTTTTAGTGAATCGGTTTGTCCAGATGATTCATTTCTGTTAAGTGGTTCAAAAAAAGATTTTAGTGTTTGCATATGAGTCATCATTCAACAGTGATCACAAAAGTCGCTGTTTATTTTTTATTTAATTATTGTCTGTATTTATATTGTTTGTTTTTTTTAGGGTTTTTTTGTTGTATTTTGTAATAAATTGAACAATATATAATCAGCTGTTAAAAATGTAAACATCTGATTAAATATTTTTATTTATTTATTTATTTTATTTTTTATTTTTTATTAATTTAGATTAATACTCTACTGGCAAAAGTTTTTGAACAGTAAGATTTTTTTTTAATTTTTTAAAGAAATCTCTTCTGCTCACCAAGCCTGCATTTATTTGATCTAAAGTACAGCAAAACCAGTAAAATTTTGAAATATTTTTTACTATTTAAAATCTTTTCTATTTGAATATATTTTTAAATGTAATTTATTCCTGTGATCAAAACTGAATTTTCAGCATCATTACTCCAGTCTACAGTGTCAAATGATACTTTAGAAATCATTCTAATATGCTGGTTTGCTGTTCAAGAAACATTTTTATTATCATTATTATCATTATTATTATTATTATTATTATTATTATTAATAATATTTAAAACAGTTGAGTACATTTTTTTAGGACTCTTGATTCGTTGATGAATAGAAAGATTCAAAGATCAGCATTTATCTGAAATAAAAGCTTTTGTAACATTAAACACTATACCATTCAAAAGCTTGGAGTCAGTATATTTTTTTCTATAAAGAAATTATAGAAATGAATACGTTTATGTAGCAAGGATGCTTTAAATTAATCAAAAGTGCTATTTATAATGTTACAAAAGATTTCTATTTCAGATAAATGCTGTTCTTCTGAACTTTCTATTCATCAAAGAAACTTGAAAAAAAATCACTCAGCTGTTTTTAACAATAATAATAATAAAAATAATAATAATAAATGTTTTTTGAGCAGCAAATCAGAATATTAGAATGATTTCTGAAGGATCATGTGACTGGAGTAATGATGYTAAAAATCGGCTTTGAAATCACAGGAATAAATTACATTTTAAAATATATTAAAATAGAAAACAGTTATTTTAAATAGTAAAAATATTTTACAGTTTTACTGTTTTTGTTGTACTTTGGTTAAAATATTTCAGGCTTAGTGAGCAGAAGAGACTTCTTTAAAAACTTTTTAAAAAAATCTTGTAGTGTAGTGGTAGTGTACTTCTGTTTCATTAATCAATAATTCATTTAATAGTTGAATAGTGTACATTTATCCTCAGGTTTGATTGTGTGAAGTTTGTCATCACAATTAGAATCCTGGTTTTGTTTACAGAAATTGTCCTGTTTTTTAAATTGTATAATTTGCTAATTTAGATTTTGAAGATCAGCAAACACTTTGTTTTCTAGATAGATAGAACGATGTTGTGACAGAAACAGCGGGACCTGATTAAAGATTGGCCCTAATCCAGTCCTGATCCCTCTCAGTCACTGGTTTATTGGTGGTCTCTGAGTAAGTGCGTTCTCCATCTGGGAATCACCCTTATACCACCCCAGGGATCAACCACACCCTCTGTAAGCCCGGTCAAGTGAATATTGCAAACATTTGGCAGAACTGAGTAATGTGCCATAACCCTGGCAAATTGGTTTTTTGTTTTCAGGAATTGAGGAGTGATGAGTGTGGCAGCGCTGGTAAACCACATGTTTAGAGTTAATGAAGGGTTTCTGCTCATGATGTGGCTGTGTTTAGCATGACAAGCTGCACTGACATTTAATTAAGAGGCTGTGCAGTGCCAAGCTTTAGAAAATCTCTCGAAAGGCCGTTTTACATGGTCATCTTGAGTTCCCGGTTCATTTTTAATGGAAAATAGGTTGAATCTCTATCATGTAAAAAAAAACCTGTACTTAGTATTGGATGCTTTAGTAAGAATGCATCTGTTATGAATGTAAATATTGGTAGCAGTATCAGTGAGCATATATATATATATTGCTGATATTTGCATATTTAAAGTGTCTATACAGTCAAGACTAGCTCAGATGGAACATTTTGATGAATGTGAATATTTAAGATGCATTTTGAGACTGTCATGTCAAATTTATTCATACAGCGCTTTTAACAATACACATAGTTTTAAAGCAGATTTATGGATAATCATGATTTTGATGTTTATAACATTTTTTAATTTCTTATTTCTTCATTTAGCAGATTAGAGCTAGGCAATAATATAGTTAAAATTTTGGCTTTATACAAGCAAACAAGGAGTTGAGATATGCTATATAGTACTGTATATATCACCCTATGCGAGTATACTGTATGTATGCAGATAAAGTTGGACATACTTACATATCCAACTTTATATAAAGAGGTAGGCTATAATTTAGTTATGTTTAGCTACAAAAATAACAAAATTATATCTAGCTTTTAAAATATCGCTGAGCGATAATATAGTTTTTTGATTATATAACAATCAAGTAATTGAGATTTGCTATATAGTACATACAGGTAATATAAATACTATTTAATATATATATATATATATATATATATATATATAGTAGTCAACATTTGAAGTGGATCAAAAAAAGTTAATCAAAGTTGTCCTATAACAAGAATGGGTATTGTTTTGGTTTTA